>VXBA01011249.1:364074-490947 GCA_013399895.1 Serilophus lunatus | reverse complement strand
GCTCCCCGCGCTCGGCGGCGGGAGGTGGCTCCGGCTCCTCCTCCTCCTCCTCTCCCTGCTGCTATCGCTGCTGCTGCGGGTCCGGAGTTGCTCGGCTCCGTCCCTGCGCCGCGACCCCAGCACGGGAGCGAGTGCCGAGCTCCTCCCGCCGCCGCCAGCACCGCCCCAGCGCCCCGTGCTGTCGTGCTTCCGACTCCGCCCGCCCTGGCAGCCGCCGCTTCCCCTGCGGGCGGGCCGGCCCCGGCTGCAGCCCCTGCCGGCGGGCAGGCGGCTCCGAGCCGCCTCCGGCTGCGCTTCCCGCGAGAGCACCAGCGGCTGCTGCCGCTGTCCGGGAGCTGGACGTGCACAGGGACTCCCGGGAAAGCCGGGAGAGAAGGGGCTGCGAGTCGCAGCTCTCCGCCGGGGACAGCGGAGGTGCTGGGGCAAGCGTGCCTTCTCCGGGATCGGCCGGCGAGGAGCGACCCCTGAGTTTATCTGCATAAGCTTGTCCTGTCGGGCGGTTTGTGCGGGGCTTAGTTGGGAGACTTAATTTAATGACCCTAACAATCAAAACAGAGATTTTTTTTCTTAGATGAATCTAAAAGCGTTCGTTTACGCTAGCTCTGAGGAGTTCTTCGGTATTAAGCCAGAGGAACTGTCACTTCTCTAACCTTGTAATTTCTTAGACCTGAGCATAAGCAGTCACTCCCTCCACTCTCAGCAGCCGGATTCCTGACCGTCTCCTGTAACTTCCAGCCATGTGTTTGATGTCGAGGGAAAATAGAAAGTAGGAGCAGAAGTTCAAGTCAACCATGCTGCGTACCATCTAATCGCTTAGCTGAGTGCGTTTCGTATGTTGAGCAACATCATCAAGTTGCACGGCGCATTTTCTTCTTGGTCAGGAAAAGCTACGTACCCATTGCAACATCCTGTTTTGCTATAAGTATTTTCCTGTAACGCGCTCAAGTGCTAGTGCTGCAGCCAAACGTAGATCTGGATCATTTGCAGCCGTGCCCTCTAATGACAGGCTGTGGATGCTGTAGAACAGGACTGGGGAGAACGCAGACCTGCTGGTAACAGCCCACGTTTCCTCAGTACCTTCCATCTGCTTAGGCGAAAGCATCGTTATCTCACTGATTTGCAATATAAAATAAAGCCAAGAGGTTCATGCTTGCTCACATTAGAGAAAAGCGCCTTGAAATTTTTCATCAAAACATAATCTCCACTGGATTTTCCAGCAAATTTTACTGAACAGCTGCCACAGCAATGAGTTTGAGTGCAGCTGCCTGCAAACTATATTTAATAATCCACCATCATGTATCCTGTAGTCTTGTCAAAAAAGATGACCTACAATTGTTCTGCCAGAAATGAGCCGTTATTAGCCATTCTAGTCTGTTCTTAATCACTAACAACTAGTAGACTTCCTGCCTGTGCATGGGTTCTGTTGCTGTAGAACAGCTGTATATAAACTCTTTCCGTGGTCTTTTAGTTATGACAAATGGGTGCTGCAGTCAGTCTAGTCCAGCCAAAATTCCCTTTAAAACGCTTCATTTTACAAACAAAAGCCAGAACAAAACACTCTGGTGCTATCCCACTCACACCCCACCCCCCCCATATGTTGCTTGCCTCAGGGCAGGTTTTTAAGATGCTCAAAGCATTGGGAGTAGAGAGAGAGAGAAAAATCTGAAGCTAGGAAAGGAAAAGTGCCCTGAAAAGCTTCCTTGAGAAAAGGATCGCTTCCCCTAAGACAGAGCCTTATGTAAATTCTTCAGGTGGGACTTGTATTCATCAGATGTCCTGTTTTGTTACACAACAAAACCCCCTACAAACAAAAAGCAAGCCCAGCTGCCCTCTGCAGCTCTCAGCAGACCCATCATTCAGACATGTCCACAAATGAGATATTGCAAACATCCTCAGGTTTGTAGGTGAAGAAGCGTTGCATCTGTTTTATAGACTGGAAACTGAGGCTTTGTTGCACATAGAGCTTGTAAATAAAGACAAATGTGATACCACGGGGCAGGAATTTTACATCCATTTGACAGATTCACAGTTTAGGGAATCCGAATTCTGGTCTGCAGCCTTCCCTCTCGCTGCATTACAGCCCAACCCTTTGTGAGACTCTCACCGATTCAAGAGGCATCTCGACAGAGCCTGGGGCAGGCAAGGCCTGAGCTCTGCTTCTCAGGATAGCTGTGAGCAGTGAGCTCGTACCTCAGCTGCAGTAAATCAGTTTGGTGATCCTGACTTTACCAGATAAGGCTGGCGTACCCTGGTTGAGCACCTGGACATACACACAGAGTCTCTCTCTTAATAAAAGGAAGTTATGGAAAATAAAAACCCCAGAAAGAGGTCACCCTCCACACAGTGGAGGCTACACACATTCCAGAGGTATTTACCCAGCTCTTGAAGGAAATAGGCTAGTTTACCCCATTGTTTAATTTCTCTGGCACATTTTCCTTGAACTGCAGGTTTTTGAAAAGTGCTTCTTGCAAGAATACCTGTGTTTGTCTTGTGGGGTTTTTTTTTCTTTTTAATTGACATAGTTTGGCAGCCTTCAGCCTGGGAATTGTTTATAACTTCTTGGTGGCTTGAACGTAAATTACTCCTTTTTTCCCTCTTGCAGTTTTTCTGCTGCATTTCTTCAGGATGAGCAGCAAGAGCCCAAATCTGTGTTGAGGAGCAGTCAAGAAGCCCAAGCCCAAGCCCTAGCACCAGAAGTCTAACCCTGCCTCTCTCCTGCTCTCACCTGCAGACCTGGAAAGGAGGGGTGTGGGAAGAGGTGATGCTATTTGCAACCAGCCACACAGCACAGCTGGTGGTATAATCAGCATAGGATTTCTCCCCATGCTCATTCGAGAGGATGTTCCTTTGAAGATATGTGGTGTTCTTTATGGTGCCTTGTTTTGAAGAGGAACAACTTTGCTGGTGTGCCATAAAACATGAGATATTGTAAAATCTCCTAAGTGAGTCTCAAGTTACAAGAAGTTCCCGAGGGTCACTGATGTAAGGGGAAAAATTTGATGCCTGACCTGGAGGAAAATTAAATTACTCTTTCCTGATTTATAGAGGGTACTTCTCTTACCTCCAACACAGAGTCTCTGGAGCTTTGATTTCTGGGCTGTGATTTTGCCTTCCCCAAGAAGCAGCCTAAGGTTTAGTCCCTCTAAATTACCCAGGGGCATGAATCGGCACTTGTAATGCTGAATCGGCTGGTAGGCACTAAGATCCTTGCTAGGGACTTGAGAAGAACTAAGAGAGCTTCTGTTAATACTTTTAATTATGTGTTCTACTAAAATATGACAGAGTTTTTAAAATGGGGACAAATTAATTGCTGATAGCCATTAATAATGTTTATCTTAATTAATTTTAGTAAAGACACTTAGGTGCTAGTGTATAATAGATGTTAGAACCCAGACTTCTGGATATTGTTGCTTACTCATTTTTTATAAGTTATTCCTAGAGATCGGAAGTTATGGCATGCCTAAGCATCTCCTGCTCTTCCCCCATTTTCTTATAAAGTAGGAAGAGAAATTACCTTTCAAAACAAAAGTATCAAAGCTTGCCAAAAGGTTTCAAGGTTTCTACCTGTTTAGGTAAACTGTTCTGTAGTAGTAGGACGTATCATAATCTTATTTGTATTGTGCTAGTACTTCATTGCTGATTAAAATAAAAACTCATAAAGAGGTTGCCTTTTGCTGTTTCCTTCTGCACATTTAGATTTTCAAATTGCAAATCGGTTTTGATCACAGTTTGCAAAGTTCTTCCCAAATGTTTGGAAATGTTTTCATTTAATTGTATAAATCCAAAGATTTTTAAAAGATACTAATGATTTGTGACAGTCTTCATAATGGAGGCTCAATAGAAGTGGCTTTATTTTGAGGATGTGCTGAGCATCCACTTCCTGAAAAATCCAGCGTACAGGTTGCTGCTTTGTATTGATTATCCCAAAATTGCAATTCTAAGCCATTAGTGAAACTTTGGAAAGAACTGTATAATTTCCTGAGGTCCTCATTAAATGTACATTTTGGCTTAGGTGTAGAACCTACAAATCTCTGTCAGCTTAAGCTAAATTTTGGATCACTGTATTGATGTGTTTAAAAAATTTCAGTCTGCTACAAATGTGACTACTGAGTAAGAGAAAAATAGCAGAGCTCTAGTGCTAATTCATTCAGCAGCCCTGGTGGGAAATAAGCAGATTCAGTGTGATTCCTAAGCATTTAAAAAATGGCAGAATTTAAGCAGAGATGCTTGAAACCCTGCATGCACAATTTTTTTTTTTTCTCTCCTGAGAGGAAAGGCATAGCATTTAACTAGGGAGCATGTTAAAAAAATTATTCTGCAACTTTTTTTAGCTTATATTAAATGAGAAAATCTGAAAAAACATTTCAGAAAGCTGGAAAAATAGAATCTTATCTTCCTTCATCTCTCCCTAATTGGATAAGTGGTCTGGTTTGTCATACTGAAAAGCACACTCAGTTGTTTTCTCAAATTAGTGAGCTCCTCATGAATTCATACCTTGGTCCAAGCGCTATAAAAGTCTAATGTCTTACATAAGTGCTAAGTTAAGGATTTAGCAGAGGCATAAATTGGTGAATTGGCTTTGTATCAGCCATTTACATTAGGGTGCATTTTATTCTGTGCCTCAGGAAAAAATGTGTTTCAGCTTGTACTTGGGAGCACTATTTTGAGCTCTGGAGCAATCCCTTTTCTGTTCTCCTTACTTAGAAAAATCAGGGTAAGGTAAAGCTACCTTGAGGACAATGTTAACAATGTTAACAGTGCTAGCTACTAAGTGTTAAAACTGCTGGAAGAAGAGCTGATTTTTAGACTGACAAGTTAACAGAGATCCCCCTTAGAGACAGAATAAATTACCATTACGTGTGGAATTTATATTTTTTTTCTCTTGACTGTTAGAACATCTCCTGTAGCTTTGCATTTTATACAGACCATTATCCACAATAAGAAGCTGGAATACCCCATAACCCATGTGTATGTATTTGTAAATAAATACACTCATATAGATCCTTCTTTATCAGTGCCAATCACCCCTCTGTGCAGCTCTGTTTAAGCTATTACTGTGCTTGAACCATTTGTCAGTGGAAGGAAGTGCCTGTAGAGAAGTGATACATTACTATATAGTTTCTTGCTGTGAAGTGTTGATTTTAAAACAGGCTGGCAGTTTGCAGCTGACCCCATAATAAAAAATGAACAGACATGGTTTAGGAGGTTTTGGTTTTCCTTTGTCCTGTTGTTATGCCTGGTTTAAGGAATCTTTTATCATCTTTCAGCTATGCCATACTCAGCAGTAGATTTATCTCTTATGTTTGGACTTTTCCCCTCTGGGAGCTCAAGATTCTTTCCCATTTTTTTTTCCACATTTTTAAGCTGTGACAACCATCTTATTGCCTAGTTATTAGCTAGTAGGGCAGGTGTGCAGTGTTTTCTTTTAGAAAGGATAATGTTAGCTCCCGAATTCAGTGAGCAGCACAGAGATCATCCTCAGTTTTACATACTGAGAATACCAATAAGGATGTTAGTGTAAGACCCTAGTCTGGAGAATGAAGACCAAAAACAGGTCAGCGTGGGCTAAGCTAAATAAAGTGGAGAGGAACTCTATTGCCATTAAAATATATTAATCTTGCAATAATATCTATGTATAGATAACTTGGATTAAGAATAACTCTGCTCTCTGAATACCAGCAGTGCACGACCAAGGTTTTATGCATTGGTATCTTCCATATCTGCAGTATCAGACATTTACTGTTCTACTCCATGAGAAAATGTAGATCTAGGAAGGAGCTTCTGCCAGTCTCCTGGACACACACCATTAGTGCATTTGTAGGATGGGACATACAGAAACGGTGTATCACTTGCAAAGTCTAATGAGATAAGTGATTGTGTCTTTGTGAATTAGTATCAGGGCCATCACAAGCAAGAAAATAAAAATTCTAATCTTAGTTTCTTAGTAGTCTCGCAAACATATGTCTACGTTTAGTATCTCCTGCTTTGAGAAGATCTTCAAGGTTATTTAGGCACATAATGGAATGGCAACAGTGATAATTGATCTTTCTTTGGACCAAAATTGTAAAGATTCAAGCATGAGCCAAGATTCCTAGACATGGATCCCTAACAAATGTAACCAGAGGAGTTAAATTTTCTGTAGTCAAAGACAGCAGATTATCACTTATTCATATTAAGGCTGTCACAGGCATGCAGGGTGTAGTTGAGGTGAATGAACTCATTTTCAAATAGATTTACCTGTGCCTGAAGAATAGTTAATGAAGCACATTTTAAAAATTTCTTTTATCTATCATACATTTAGTAATTACTATCCCTAATTAATAACATCAGGAGTTGAATTTGGCTTTTAAAGCACCCAACCATGCTGTGCTGTAGACACATTTGCATTCCATTTACGTAAGTCACCCAATTTAAATGTACTCATAGAAAATATATAATACACCCAAATGAATACATTATTTCCTCTATTAATCTGCTTTCTTTGCTTTTTAGCAGAAGTGAACAACCTTTCCCCTTACCCCAAACTGGAATTCATGGGAAAAAACTGCCAAAAACTGCCGAAACCAGAAACCAGAAAACCAAATCCAACCCGGAAATAGGCAGCAAAAGTAAATTAAAGGAAAGTTTCTCAGGTCAAAGTAGTAAATTAGCGTTCTTTAAAAAAGGATTGGGAAAAGGAAAGTTTTCCCTTTAATTTTGCTTATATGACTGCATTTCACAATTGAAAAAAAAATTAATAGCAGGAAAAGTAATTTGAAATTTTCCATGCTTCCCCATGAAAACAGCAGATGGCAACAGTAGAGACAGTGTGCATCCAAATTTGGAATTTGTCTTCTCACTTTGGTGAGTAATCTTTGAATTGGTTTTTGGCCAACATCTCTTCTAGTTGGTCCTAAAAACATAAGTCAAAAATTCTCTTTCCTTTTAGGCATGTGATCTCACGATCTGTGATCTTCATTCTGGAAAGATATTTCTTGGCTCAAGTCTCTCTGGACTGTCACTAAAGTATGCTTTGTCCTTTTATGTGCTTTATAATGCTCGAGAAATCATGCTTGAGACAAAGGTGAGTGCTCAGAGGAAGTTAGTCTTTTTAATTTTTTTGAAATGTAATACTGGTGAATAAAGACATTTGTCCTTCAAAAACATTTATCTCAGACAAATTCCTTCATGTGACAGGGCTACAACTACCAGAGTTTGCTGCTAGATACTGAGAATGTATTGGGCTGGAGACAAGATATGAGAAAATTGCTTCCTGAGCATCATGTGATGAATAAATGGAGTCATAGGAAAAGGTAATGCTTCTCAAAAGAATAAGAAAAATGCCAAGAAAAAAACTAATATAGCCAAAGTTGTGAGACAGGTATTAAAAAATGAAAGTTTCATTTTAGATCCAGGTGCTCATAAATTCATCCTTTAAATACCAACCAGATGATGCAAGATTTCCACAGGTAACTGTGGCATTGACATTAGGTCCTGCAGCTCCATATTTTCAGGGGTATAATGTATTTGAAGAAAATAAAGCTAAACTGTGAAGGGCAAGTTTCATTTAGGACTTCGTAGTCAAGGAAAGCAAGTACCTTGTGACAGTACAGAGTAAAATTTAGCAAAAATATTTCAGGTTGGCTATTCCTGTAACATTATGAATGGTTTTTCATGGTCTATACATTCCCTTACCACATTTCAGATCAGGCAACCTGGTCCTCTTCAGAGGACATTTCTAAGCGTTTCTAAATGTTGGGGTTTTTTTCTCTATACTTTGCTATCTCTTTCACTATGTTCCTTTCTGCAATGAGATATAAGAAGATGTTTGTCTCAGATGGCCCTGCCAGGTTGATGCCTGTTCAAGTCACAAGTGATAGTGATTTTCTGAAGGTTCTTTTTTTTCAAATTTAAGCAAGAAAATTTCTGATATCATATTGACTTTGAAGTTCCAGTTCTGTGTAAGTTTCCTGTTACTGTTTAACCCTTTTAAAGGTTTCCTCTCATGTTCTATATCTTTTCATGCTTTGGTTGAGGTATGTATGATAATGAATGACACTTTCTTTCTGAATAAAAGATGCATCAGACAGATATTGGCTATAAATGCTATTTTCCTCTGCCAAATCAAAGGAATTAGAGATGTCTCCAGCATTCATATGGAAAATCTTGTGAGCTGTTCCAGTTGTTAAAATTTATGAAGGTCAAAATCTACTTTATGTGTACTTTCTACAAAGTCTGTCAAGCCAGAATCTGGCTGGGAGACGACAGGTGACAGCATAGGAAAGGGGGAATAATCTTATTTTTCATATTTCAATATGATTGCTGCTATTTTTTGTACTTCAGGTAATGTTCTGAAGCCCAGGAGGTCTGAAATGAATATTCTTTTTGTCATGCCCTCTCTACCTGTGTCAGCCTTCCAGTGTCCTTCAGAGTGGGGAGTAGCAGCTACCTTACTGACTGGATAGGACCATTTCCATTCATTCTGACATGGCACACCACACCAGTAGAGTAGATGAAAGGATGGAGTCTGCTCAAATCCTTTACCAGCATGGAAGAAGGGGATGAGCATCCAGTCCTCCGGTTTGAGAGGAGACTGTAAAGGTAACAGATAAGTGCAAAAGGCAAAAAGCATCAAGCACTAGTAGACCTTAGTTAGTTCAAATGAAAATATCACTTCATAGGCTATATAGGTTTCTGGTAAGTGAAGTAGTAGAAGTTTGATTGTGATGACAGGTATTTGGAAGGGCTTTGAAACTATTCTAGCTGGTTCCACATCAGTTAAAAATTCACCAATTTGGAGGACTGCAAAAAATGTATAGAAAACCTAATAAACATATAAAATGGGAAGAAAAATACAGGACTGCAGTAACTGAGAGAAAAAAAAACCATGGAGGAAAACTTACTAATTATGTCCTCTATTCTGGAGGAATAGAGCAGCCTTTCTTTAACAGACATAGAGTCAAGTTAATAATCTTTTTCTTTCATCATCTTTGCCTTATGAGTTTATGTGCATATGAGGAATACTGCTGAAAATGTGCTGTGTAATTCAGAGAGCAAGTGAAGAGCTGCATTTAAATCATCTTTGTTTGTAGCAAAAAAAAAAAATAAGCCTCAAGAGCATTTTGAGTGCTTATCTTTCCTCAAGGTCCAGAGAGGAGGTGGTGGGCAGATACCATTTTCTTACTCTGCTCATCTGTCCGTTGCATGGACAGTTGTACCAAGCAAAATCAAAACACTGCCCTATACTAGCAGCAGTGCTTATGCCCATTTCTACTCAGCTAGATCTCACTTATATAAATGTAAGATGGTGACAATTCTGACTCAACAGTATGTGTCTCACAACTGGAGGAAAAATATGTGATGGACAAAGGGACTTTCACAAAAAAAAAGATGGTATTTTTCATGCAAACTCATTCCCTTTTAATAAAACAAACATAAGGTTTTTAAAATACAACCATAGGGATTTTTAATAAAACAACCATAGGGGTTTTATCTGTAAATGTTACTGGAACCACATGATAGCTGGAATGTGAGAATGGGGAATAAGCACAGTTTGAATGTAATGTGAGCATAAAGTATAAATAAAATGCTTTTGGTGCATTTGGAGCTGCCTGTGTTTTATTTTTTTCTCAGCATTATTCCTGTGTTCAGTTCCTGTATTCTCTATATTGCTTATTTAAGCAAATTTGATCTAGATTTCATCTGAAAAAAACCTTAGGAAGGTCACATATGCCTTTTAAGATAGAATTACCTTTTTAGTATTCCTACTGCTTGCTATATGATTGCTCAAGTACAGTTTATCCTCTAAGTTCATTTCAGCAGAAGAATTTGAATCACCACTGGAATGCATGTGTCAAGCAGAGAAACTCTACGAGCAATGAAGCCCCTCATCAAAAATTGTTCCTAGTAGTTTTAAGACTGTATTATGGCTTGGACTGACTTTTGTTTGGTTTCTTGCCATTATTCCAGAAAATACAAAGATCAAAGAAAGAAAGACGTATTGATTGGCTCAGATCTGGTCAAAAACTAGATTTGTGTCTTCTAATGTAACTAACATTTTACAGATGGCTTGGTTCATGTTAAAGCTAGGGAAGCATGTAGATTGAATTATCAGAGGATTAGAACCAGCTGCATTTGGTTTGAATATATTTCTGCAAGTACTCTGTCCAGAAAAACACACAGAACAGGCTCTCGCTGTAAAAGTTCTAACAAATGCCTAAGAGAAAAACCCATGAAGAATAATTGGAAGTTTGCCCCTGTTTGCCACTGGTTACCTTTTCTTCAAAGAAAACATAAAAATGGCTGAACTCAGGAGTTCAGGTCCATAGATCTCATCTTTGTCTGTGAATTAAACAATAGTAATTATCAGATCTGAAGAATGTACTTGAATAAAACTAGAGTCCAGCCCAATATCCATAGAAAATCCACAAGACACTGGAAGTGACTTTCCCATTTCCTGCCTTACATTTTTTGCACATTCATTAAGGGATTTGGAACAATCTGATTCTAATTTTGTAATGTTTTGCACTGACTCTGCACATCTCCAAATGACTACACCAGATGCAAATCAATGAAGAATCAGCACCAGTGAACAGTAAAAAAAAATATTCCAAAGGTATGTATCATTAAAATACTGGCATCCACATTTGCAGCCAAGTTACTACCATTGACTAGATAAAACAGAACTAGTTTTTCTAGCATTAGTGCTGTATAGTTTATTCTCTTTCAGGTTCTGAAGTTCATTAATTTTCAAAAAAAAACCAAATTCTTGCTTAGTACCCTTGAAGTCTTCTGTTATTGATATCCACTTACACTGAAATTATTCTGAATGCTCATCTGCATAATTTGCTGCAAAATTCAGAATTCTTTTGCTTAATTAAGCTCTCTTTGCATATATGTCTTAGATTTTAAAAGAAATTATTAATGATGCTTAGTAAGATGAGTTAATTTTTAAGGAGTTATTCTTTCCTAATGTATTGCATGGCATAATCCCAACAAGACAAGTTCAGGTTTAGTAGGAATAAATGCTTTATGAGTTCAGGGGATGTTTCTTTGCAGGACTTTTTTCCTGAAGCATATCACTTACAGTAAAATCAGCATGCTTCTACAATGCATGTTTTTCCTGTAAACTTCAACTCCCTTTACAGCTTATGCCGATGCTTCTGAGAAATAAGGCTTTGTCTTGAATACAGAGCCAAATCAATTACTAACTTATCATCCATAAGGTTTATGGTGCTGGCCAGACTTCTAAAGTCAAGTGCAATTTTGCATCAGGTATCATAGCTATATGACTTTATTAAAAGTGTAGCTTTAATCTTGTGTGCACGTATTTGTATATCCAATAAAATTACAAAGCAAAGTTTTAACTCTGTCTTCTTGTCTTGTCTTGATGGTCTTTGTGGACTGCATTGGACCTGTACCAGTGCAATCCAGTTCACTCAGTCAAGCAACTCTCCCTTGTTTCTGCTACTTAACTTTTTAATTCCCAACAGTAGCAAGTACAGTCTGGCTTCCTGCAGCAAACTCCAGCAAAAAGCATTATTCAACTCCCAGGAGATTCTTTTCTGGAAGTCCTATTGTATTTTTATTTTTGAGCATTAGTTTAAACGGAAAATGTGGCTCTTAAAATTTCTCAGCCATACCAGACAAAGCTGAAAGGCATTCAGGCCCAGAGTTCAGTATCTGCCTCCATACTTGTGCAAAGAATTATTTCAGGTTTTGCTTTCTAGCAATTTTTATTATTTTTAATCAGGTGTCTCATCAATTTTTACCAGGCTTTATTCTCAGAATGATCAGTTTACAGAAGGCTTTAGCAAATGTGTGTGTTTTTCTTCTCTCTTGTTCTGTTCAGTTTGAATTTCACTTAGATTTTGAGCTTTTTTTATGCCAGAGAATATGCAAATTTTTTAACTGATACATGAAATTATCTTGCAATCAGATTTCATATTTTCAGGACTTCAGAAAATACTTATAATTTCATAATAAATTTTACAATGTTAAGAATTTATTACAAGAATAGTTGTGTGATATATATAAAATGCATTGAGCCTTGTTTTAATATTTAATATTTGATATTGTATTACATACATTATCTTATATTGTAATGAAAATCTATAGTTAGGCTTTGCAGTCTTTTCTAGAATGCTGATGTCTGTCAAAAAAAAAGGGTGAGTAAATAATGAGACATTTACAGAACTGCAGCATCTTTCAGAAGCTGAAGTTGCCGTAAAATGGTTTTATGCTGGAATTAAAACAATATCTACTTTTGAAAAATGCATCTATCAAGACAATATATCTGATCTAAGATTTGGTTGCACAGCCCTTAGAAAGAGAGAGCATGGATCAATTAAGCAGACACTAACCTGGACCACAAGGAGCTCAGGTCTCCTCCCCTTGTGGACCCCCTGCAAGCAGCTCTACTTCTCGGCATCCAGCTCCAATGGGGAGATTTAATATTTTCTTGTTCTAATAGTCATAATAGTACTGCATGAAAAGTGGTCAGCAGCAAGAAAATACATCTTGATTCACCAATGTTTTATTAAGAGCAGATATTTTAAACTTTGTGTTTCAGCCTTTAAAAAGCAAACCGATTTGTGGAAATAATCTTCCTAATTGGGTTTTTTTCCCCAACTCCAAACCACTGACTATTACTGACAGGTCACATAAGTAGGTCTCACTAATATTAAAATATTGCAGAGATGAAAACTACCCATGACATTTTAACTTAGTCTGCTAGCATAAGTATGATGTAGGAATGAAAAAATTGAAATAACAACTAAAAACATATTAAAAAAAAAAAAGGCTAGGCATCTAGGCTAGCTCTTCCTCTATTTACTTGCCAAGACTGAAAGACTGATTTTTTTTTTGTTGTTTTGTGTGCATTAACCTCTTGGGACACCATCATCTAATCGTATCTGTGAACCTCCAGAAACCTATCTGACAAGCACCTCCATCCCAGATGACTCACACCAAACATAATCGTGAAGTGAGGTATCAGTGAACATGGGCACATTTTTTAAATGAAAACTTCATTTCTACTGCCTCAGTTTCAAAACTAACAAACTTCTTCAATGTAAATACCAGACAGTAATAAAACAATGTAAGTCTGATGTCAATTAACTAGAGGTTTTGTTTTAAAATAAGTGTGAGATGCTGATTAGCCATGTTCAGAAATCGCTTCATTGATTGTTCCACTAAGAGGGAAAATGGAGTACAGGGACTGCCATGTTGCACAATATAGTGGTTTATATAACTAAATATATTATTAAATAATATATATATAGTGTGTTATATGATGAAGATCCATATTTATAAGATGGATCTTGAAACTCATTGGGAACTGGTAATGCTCAATAACATGTACATCTAGTTATCTACAGAGCTGTTCAATTATGCCCATGGGACCTTACCTCTAGATATTCCTTTGGTGTTACTGTTTTTTGTGTTTCTTAAATCTTGATGCCTATTATGAAGCTTTCTGGAACATTCACAGATTATAGGTATTTTGCTGATTAGGTTATATTTCTGTGGGCTGTTATTCCACCTGTGGATTCACTGATGAACTATGACTGTAGGATACACTATGGCCTTACTCGGGTGTATAGGCAATGCAGATAAAATTATCAGGCATAAACTGGTAAGATCATAGTCAAAGAGAACAGGTAGGCAGCAAGAAGCATCAGGAATGTAAATGGGGAGCAAAGCGGTATTCTAGAAAAGGAAATGTGTTCATTTCTGTGGCAGCAACACTTTGTCTACTTTAAGGACAATGTTGTGCTGCAGCTGAAGCAGATCTGGAGAGAGTGGGAAAGCTGACCTGGGAAGATCTGAGTCTGAATTGAGGTGGGAGCCATCAGCAGAGCAACATCCATCTCTGCTAACTGGGGCTGCAGGTCTGAACCCTCCACTGACTTTGTGGTCCTACAACAGTATCTGCTGGAATAATTTAACAGGAGCGCAGGTTTATTTTTAAAAACTACCTAGAAATAAGAACAGCACAGAATTTTTAAGTCTCTTGCAGAAAGAACAAAGGTAAGGTCAAAACCAAGAACCTGTAATATAAATATGCTAGTGAAACTTCTCCATATGACTTGATCCCAGTTCCCCAGGATCACTGACAACTTATTTGTGTTAGCTGAAATGGATTTTAGATAGGACCTGGTAATAATTAGAGTACAAAATGTCTGGCACTCTTAGGAAAACAGGTGGATGAATCCATAACTAAGCAAAAAATGAACTTATGCGTATTTATTGTGGACAGCTGCAGTAAAATCCCAATGTTTTAACCCTATACAGCCTTTGTTATGTGCCTACATTCCTTTGCACTGACCACCTGTTATTTATCACTTGCACCACACCAACATTGCCTTATGAGGAAGAATTAGCCGTGATTGATATGAACACTATCCCTGGCTAATGCCGTTGCCTGAGGGATTCGTAAGGAAGTCAGGGACAACTGGTGTGAGAAAGGACTACAGGCTGGCTGTGGAGTGTAACCCTTGAGTTTGGATCTTATGTGGAATAAAGACACGTGGATCTTTGTCACCTCTTGGAAAAGGATGGCAAATCTGCATAGTAAGATGATGAAAACCAAAGACACCAAACCTGGTACCACATCCTCCACCCATGAATGTGCTTTTCCAACCTTTTGTGAAGCAATCAAAACTATCAGATGAGAATTTAGCAAAACGTAACTTAATATTTTTTAACAAGAATTGTTTCAGAGATAAGCAGACTCTGCAATAAGCTACATAAAGAAGTAAGGACTGTGTCTAGGACACAAGATTAACCACCATGACTCGGCCTATGTCCTTTCACTGTTTGAATAAATGTCTTGGTAGAAGGCATTCCTTCGCTGTCTTCAAACTCCCAAACTCCTATTTCTCATTAAGGTTCTACCTGTAGTTGGTAAGATATGTAGTATAGGATTCAAATGATACCATGCAAGCTTAGAGTTTCTTCTTCTTCCTTCCTTTTCAGGAATCATGATTGAATTCACAAATAAATATCAGGTATAAATGCCCAATGCCTATTAGCTTATATTAATATTCACAGTAGTCCCTGCAGTCCTTTTGGTGATATTATTCTGGGAAGAAGAATGCTTCTCTTTCTGTGTTGACTGCCAATCACTTTTTTCTATCTTCTTTCAACAGAGGAGTTTATTCCTCACCAAGCACTATCATTCAAAATCTAAGACATATTTTTAAACCACATAGAGTTTGGTTTTAATAGGACAATTTTTTATTCGTAATGGTGTTGAATTAGAACAGGAGTTGCATAAAGAATATGCATGTATGACTGCTGAAAGCTACTGCTGAGATAATTCTGCATTGAATTAAGGAGCTTTGAAGTTTTACTACACTCTGGAAACATTTCCCACTTTCATATCCTGGAGCTTTGTGTTCCTACAAGTTCACGTTACCGGATCCCTTCTCTTCACTGCACCAAGGATGGTTTCTACAACAGGGCAACTGATGTTAAAGGCATTGTTATAACATGGCAAAATACCAATGTGAAAAAGGCACTAAATGATTTGGCCAGCACAGTATCTTCTGATGGCTAGCCTTACTTCTTTAACCCCTCCAGTATATCTTCAGTGCTTTGGCCCACAAAAGTTATGCAAGGAAAATTAAGCTCATGGTAAAAGTATGCCTTTCTAACACTAGATTAAAGCATTGACTACTTTTTACTGTACATCAGCCATCCCATTTTGAAATAAAACAAAGATAAAGCACTGCTGCTGGACAGCATAAGAGAGGGCAAGTACAATTACTTGGCATCATACTGAACCCTTGTCAGAACCTGCTGTGACCACTTGCTTTCATGTAGAACACAGGGTGAAATG
Organism: Serilophus lunatus; assembly: GCA_013399895.1. Classification (NCBI taxonomy): domain Eukaryota; kingdom Metazoa; phylum Chordata; class Aves; order Passeriformes; family Eurylaimidae; genus Serilophus; species Serilophus lunatus. The sequence continues at coordinate 475,124 of VXBA01011249.1, read as the reverse complement.
ACAGTTTAGAAACAGGCATTTCTCTGCAAACAGCCTCTTCCCTGCCCCAATAACTCTGTCTGGAAGACAGTCTTGGATTTATATAATCATAGGGAAACTACCACTTTTTCTTTAAAAAAGTGGAATAAGGTAGCTCATATCCATTATGCATTCGAGGCGTCTGGGCAGAAAGCTAGTGCAGGATAATTGGTGCTCCATAAATTCACACACTCCATTATTGCACTATACTGCATTACTTCCCTTCGTGGTGAAGTTAAAAAAATCTCCTTAAATATTTTTCATTGCAATGTCTTCTCTCTAGATGTAGTAACAGCTATTTTCTTGGCTGTATCTTATTATTTAACATTTTCTTAAATTTCCATTCCAGAGGTTTCCTTTTAAACATAATATCTTCCAAATCCTCATAAATATAACTGTAATCCTTAATCTCATGTTAAGGCAGAATAAGATGCTATACTGCTATAAAGAGAAAAAAAAAGATAGTGATACCTGGCATACAAAATTTTTACCTCACAGAAAAAGCTCAGGAGACAATTATTAGATAAAAATCTCTCTTTCTCTTTTGCCATTGTAATGCCTTTATCACATCAATAGATTCCTTGGAATAGCCACCCTCACAGCAACCTGAGATTTATTCCTGACCCACTGCAGGAAGTGTGGCTGAACAATAGTTCTCTTGTGCTTGCTCCAAATGGGCAAATAGGTGGGAACACCACCATCAGATCTGCCTCCCCAGTTAGCTTCAAGTAGCATTAAAAAATTACTGGAGTCTGGATCCACCTCTGGTGCACACAACCTCAAATGTGTTTCAGCAGCACATAGTGCCAAACCAAAGCTATGTGTTTATTTGTACTTCCAATGCAATTCTCATTTTCCTCATAGACTGTGACTGTATGGATTGTTCTATTCATCTATGAAGAAATATTTTGCAAGAACTATTTCTATGCTAGCAAAGTAACCACAGTTATTATTTAAACAATGCGATCTGTAGTTTTGATCTGGGTGCACCAGTCACGCCATTAATTTCTGTTTCATGATTCAGTGGATAAAATTCTTGGAATTTTTTTTTTCTGTGCTCTTTTAATTTGTCCCTTTACTATTTTTTCAAGTCTAATGTTTGGATTTGAGGAGCTTCCTAAAAAAATAAACTTTAGTCCAGTTCACTTATGGCATCCTTTGGAGTTTTCAGTGTTCTCTCCTGCGAGCCCTTGGAGACAGATGTAATCTGTGTAGCACAACAGAGTGTTTTCTTTTTTCCTGCGCTCTGCTTGTCAACTGTACATTACCTTGTCTCCAAACTGTTCCTCAGTCAGATTACATATGTAACTTAGTGCTATCCCCTCTTTATTGTTTTCCATTTCTGATGTGGAGGAGGTAACAAATCCTTCCCTCACCATGAAATTCCTCTCTTGTCAGTCAGGGTCTTTAGTGGTGTCACTTGCAGCCTAAAAGAGCTAGTGGTCTCCCTGAAAAGCAACAGAGTTTATTTATGTTTAGCTCAGCTACTCTTCCTTTTCCACACAATCATCCCATCAGTTCACTGCAGGTGCAGGAGGTGGACTTCTGCCTTGGTAGTCCAGTGAAAGAGGGACACCTGAGCACCAGCTTTTGTTGGCATCTTTTCAGCAGTGCTGGCCTGGCACCTAGCTCTTGTCTCAGCAATACCTGCCTGGGACGTTGTTTTGTCTCAGCCTACCTCTTGGTCTCTGCAAATCTTCAATTACAAATCCCACATAATCCCTTTATGAATTTCTGCAGCATTTTCTCTTTCAAGACAAGCAGTCTCAGAAAGAGATCTTTTAGAGGAATTTTTTCAGAAAGAGGATCCAAAATGGGAAGTGATTATAAATAAGTAAATTTGATTCCTGTTTGGAAAGTACATTTGGGCACAGTTTGTAGCTGCTCTTATCCAGCAGTGCAGTGCACAGACAGAGAGAAATCAAATGTATTTACAGAGGGAGACAAGGATTTGGCTGTCTCCAGTGCCTTCAGCTGACTCTTAGATATATTAGCTAAGAGTAAGAGTATGCTATTTTCTTATCCAAGTTTTTAAAAATACTGTAAAAGACTTCTATGGCCCATAACTGCCTCCTCCTTGCCATTTCATGAGTGAGTTGTGAGGTATTTTCTACTTCTCCAACCCAGAGCTTTTAGAATCTGATTTTACTCATACAAAAGTTGGGGGTGGGGGTTTCCCTGGTTTTTTTTTTCCCTTCCTAATCCTGATGATGCATGAGCAGAGACCCTGGACAGTTGCCAGGCTTGCAGTGCTGGATCTCAGGACGTGGAAGCTGCAGCCTCTCAACCCCACCAGTTTGCAGGGATTTCATCTCCTTCACAGGCGACACACAAAGAGAGGAAATGGTCCTTATTCCTTCTCACAGTGCACAAATGCTCCAGAGCAGCCAGACTATGGCCTTCTGTTTTTCATTATGACTAAATTTTGGAAATGTGGTGTGCTTTTTCCAGAAGGGGCACATTGTGTGTTTAATTTATGAAAGAGGAAGATTCCTTTTGGTTCAGCTTTTTTATAAATGCAAGAAGTGGGGTAGTATTGTGCCATGTCTTCCAATGTTTTTTATCCAAATGTTTGAGTATATCCTGTTAAAATATATGTTATAAAAAAAGATGTGCAGCAACAGCTTTGTTTGTAATGTGGTTGTGTTCAAAGTCTTATGAACATTTCTTGATAAGAAGGACGTATACCTAGAGGGGAAAAAAAGCTGTAGTGTGTTGATGCTATTTCAGTTCTGAAGCCTTGATATTTTTAGCACCTTCATTTTTGGAATAACTTCTACCATAGCTGTATGAAACAGAGATACACAATACGTGCTGAGAATGCAGGAAAAGACTTCATTTGCTTCAACTATGCATATGTACTGGGCTTCATAGTACAGCCTGTGTATTGGGAACTGGCATAGAGTTGAGACTTGGCAGTACGAGGGTGTCCACAGGACAGATAAACTAGCAGTTCGTGCAGACAGACCCTGGTTTCTGCTACAGAGCTGTTACAAGACCTCAGTTGTTAAAAAAAACTTGGGAGAAACATAGGATATGTCATAAACTCAATTTGCTCCCACTTTGTAAAGATTTAAATCAGGAGTAAGTGGTTTTTTGATTCAGTGAGGTTAAGAGCTAAAGCTGAAGAAATGGGCTGTCCTTGTCTAGTACGGGAATACTCGTATCTGCTCTGTGTAAGCTTTTTGCAAAGAAAAAGCTCTGCAAGGTGACTGGCGGTAATTCTTGAGTGAGCATGAAAAGCACAGGCAGAAAATTGATAACAAAAATCCACCTATAATTACTGATGGGAAAGAGAACATCTCCCTTCCTTCAGTGGAAGCTGATGTTTCCAAACATTTGTTCTTTGCTTTACAAGGGGAGCATCCTGAACTACATAGCAGAGTTACCTCTAGAGAGAAAGTTTATTCCCTTGGAAGTGCCAGTGCTTCAGCATGTGAAGAACATGTCCTCTCAGCACAGCAAGGTTTGAAGCTGATGCACTAGCCCTACATATTCAAGAGTCCAAAGGCAGTTCACAAAAATAATTTGACTGGTCTAAAAATCACAAGATAGGAAAATACCAATTCTTTCCATTTGCCTTGGATCATTAGAAGTTTTCAATTTCATTTCAACTTTTCTCTGCAACCCTGAAGGCAAATTGATTTTCAAATGAATCCTACATGATTCTAGAAATCAGAATTTAAAACAAACAAACAACCAACCTCAAAACCACAAACAAAAACCAAACAAACAACACCTTCCCACACACCCCAAACCCCAAACTGACAAAACACAAAACCTTTAAATGGTAACAGTTAAAAATATTACACTCAAAATATTACGAAGTAGCTGAGGAGGATTAGTTTATTGCAATTAGAATGAAGAAAAAGGACATCAAAATAATTCCAGAACATGATACTGCTGACATGATGTGGGAAGGTAAAGGACAATATAACTTACTAATATGACACATATGTTTGTAGTGAATATATTAAAGTGATGGGAGTTTGCCAAAGACTTTAAAAAACACATGCAAACACACAAAAGCCCTTCTATGAGAGCAGAGCTAAGCACCTCTCTGCAAATTCTGGAACTAATCATGGAGACTGTATTTCTTTCTTCCTTAATCTCATGGTGAAGCAGATTGGGTGTTAGCTTGGGAAGGAAAGCCTTACTGCCATCACAAAATAATCTTGGGCTTTCCTTAGTACTTTACCTCACTCTTTCCCTTTCATTGAAGGAGCCATAGATACAGACAGTATTTTTTTCTTTCTCATTCTTTCTTCCTACAGCTTTGTTCTTGAGATTTTATGTTCACATTCAGGGATGTTAAAGGTATGTTTTGTAACTAGGGGTGAAGACTTAAATGTTGTGGACAGAGGCTAAGTAACAGCAGGGGAGATGCAGGGGACAGTCTGTAATCTGTTTTGTTTTGGAGGGAGAGCCATCTGTTATGCCCAAGCCGGGCTCCCTCTAGTCTGTGCTCCAATGAATCTTATCTGCCTGTCATTTTAATGGCAAAAGCACTTAAATGCATTCAAGATAGGGCTCTGATGTACTTTAATATGAAGGGACCATACGCATACAGAGCCAATACTTTGGCACAACATAGACACACCTGCACCAGAGTCTGAGCCATGACACAGCAAGCTGATATACCAAGCACTGCTCACCCAGCATCATAAGGGTACACAGGAGCAGGAAATGCTGGTTTTGAGGAGTGAGCAGCCATCTATTCACTCCTTCAAGAATAACCAGCGTTGCTTCTCAACTACCAGGGCTTTGTGCTGGGGGGTAACTTCAGAAGATACTGCCCCAGGCAGCCAGCAGAACCTGCAAGAGGCTGCTGCAGATACTGTTTTCCTATTTACAAGCAGCCTGGGGATGGCTCCACAGGATCCCAGATCTTCTCCTCAAGCAAGAAGAGCTTTAGAGAGAGCAGAAAAGAAACATACTTTAACAGCAGAGAGGAAAAGAGAAAGATCAGAAGTGTGGCACTAAACAAGGAAGAAAATCTAATGGTGGAAAAAGTTGGCAATGGGAAAAGCCAAATCCAAATACTAGCTTGTGGGTTGCATGAATTTTCTGTGCAATTAGAATAATGGCTTCCAGGGTAGTTGCTGTGGAAGAAATACCATAATTCTCCAAAAGATTCAACAGAGACTCAACTACAGGAAAGAAAAACAAAATAATACACAGATGAGAGATTCTATTCTGCATTGTTCAACAGACCATGCTCTAGAATATGTGATGATTTTTTATATCTTTAGTATTTTCCTTTCCCCTTCTAATCAAGACTTTTCTCCCAAGTTGTTTTTTGAGGGGTTTTGTCCCTTTTGGTTCTATGTGCATAAATCATCAAGGCTGGCACCATCTTGTTGACCTCATCTGCACTAAGAAGTCTCATGCAAAGTAGTTCATGATATAGTGGCAACATCTGAACCAATTTCACACAAATGCTCATATATCATTGTTTGTAACACTGCAAGTGCATGATTGCCAAAGACAAGTACAAATTACCCTGCTGGAAGGATAGCTAGTGAGATTTATATTGCATTGTTGCTTTTCTTCCAACTGGAAATTTTCTTTGCTGGTGCAAGTATGACCCCTTCCCTAAGCAATATACTGCGTGGCCAGACATATGCAGTCCAGCCTTTCTGTCTTTATGGTACAATACCAAAATATGCTACAGTAGCTGACATAACTCCAACTGAACCAACTCCAGAACTGGGAACAGTTTAGCTGCCTCAGCACAGTGGTATGCCCAAGATAATTAAAATAGGGCAGAGGCTGCATTGGTATAGCTATATTATTCCTGAAACCAAGATACCATCTTGGCAAAGAGCTGCACTGTGCAATACAGATAAACTCTTTTAAGACTGATGAGAGATATATGGATGTGTTCTTCAAGATTCAGAGACAAGCACCCATATCTTAAGCTTTCACCTTAAATATCTGTTTTAAATATTGGCACAATCCTAAATGATTTTCATCTTTCTTCCCAGGTTTTCCACTACATTCCAACAGCTGCTGAAGAAAAACAAAAATCCACAACTGAAAGTGACTCAAGGAGGGACTTCAGAAAAGTTTTCAGCCAATTCTTGTAAAATTTTTTGAAACAGAAATTATCCAAACCTTCACACTAATATTGGACATTCTGCCTTGTTCATTACTGTCAAGTGTTGTGGCCATTTTCTTAAAGTTGATCATTTGTTCCAACATATGCACAGACTTACTCCCTTTACTCCTACTCTGTTAATCTCTTCTCAATATTCTAACTGTGCTGGCCTTAATTTTTTTGCTCCCTTTGTCAAGTTTTTACAGTGCTTCATAAGATACATCTCTGATGTATATTTTTATAATAAACTTCCTCTTCTCTTTCACTTGCTATTTTTAAAATTTCAAGTCTTCTTACTTCATACTCTTTGAATACTGATATGACTAGACTCTTCCATCTATGCTGAATTTTACAGTTTTTTTCCCTTTCATGATGATGGCTTGCTGATCGTTTTCTGTCTTCCACCCTATGAGAAGTAAGCTTATCCTCTTCCATGTACTGGACATAAATGATTGAGCCTCCCAGCTGATTTATTGTTGGCCAGTTTCTTTTATACTGAGCCGAATAAAGTCATGCTTTTTGAGAATGTTTCCTCAAGACCCCCTCAGTTTCTCTGTTGGCCTCAGTTAGTGTTAGAGCTTTCCAGTGGATCCAGGCTCATCAGACTCAGCAGAACCAACAAAACTGGCTTAAGGGAACAAAATATGACAGGCCAAAAGCACTGTTACTGGCCACTGTATGACTGCCTGTAGAAGTCACTGGGAAAATTTAAATCAAATTAAAATACCTGCAGAAACTCTTCGACTGGTGAATGATTTGGTTCAGATAGAAATGAGACACAAACTTTCATAGCCAAAAAGCTGGTATTTCTGACAAATGTAATTAGGATCAATAGCTGGAAGTCTCAGGGAAAAGTTAGCACTAGGGACTGTCAGGAGGGTGTACGTAGGAAAAAACAAAACTCGACCCTTTCCCATCCATTCCAAATTTGTTTACCTGTACCAAAAATCTTTCCCTTTTATTTGGGCTCATAAAAAAATAAAACCCAAGAAATTCTCAGATTTGTTTTTGCAACACACTAGCATCAAAGATTTACCAATGTTAAGATGTGCGCTTTTCAAAGGACTGAGCTTGTTTCTGGAACCTGATCTCATCATGCTCATCTTCTTTTGAAATTTAACCATCTCCTAGAGCCAGCAATCAGAAATGATGCCTTCTGCACTGCCTGAGCAGCTCCACAGATACTAAAGCAAGTATGAAAAAAGAGACACACTAAGCAAATTTTTCAATAAAATACAGTGGGAAAAACTGGCGTATTTAATAAGGTAGAGTTTAATTTATTCATCTTCACCTGCAAAACCTTTATGGGCAAAAATTGTGCAGGTGGGATCTCTCACAACAACGTGGAGAAAAGGAAAGGAAATAGATTTTTTACTCAAATGGAAAATGTACTTTATAATCATTAGCTTATTTAAAGACAGCTGTCACATAATTGCCTAATTGAGGAACCCCCTCAAATATGGAGCTGTACCCTGGCAGCAGGGTGTATTTGCATGCTTTCAAATTTAAAAGTAGCACAGGAAATTGCATCTGCCTGTACTTGACTTTCTTGATAAAGGTTAGACAGTCACACGCTGCATGACAAAATAGGGGTAGAAAGAAATCCTTTTCCATGTCAGTGACAGTATCAGGTTCTCCTAGCACATCCTGGATGTCACCTGTAACTGAGGGAGCAGGAAGAGTCAGCCCAGTGCTGAAGATCTGCTCTCACAGCTTGTCAGCTGGGATACTATGCATTATTACTCCCACAAATTCAAGTCTCCTGGGATAAGCCCTCAGGAAGTAACAGAAACCAAGGAAAAACACACATGTGTAGCATCATGAGAAGGAATTTTCTGTTGCTTGACTTGCCTTGTCTCTACCATCAGTCCAGGCATAAAGGCATCTTTCCACCTGGATTATAGCTGAAATGGTAATTGTTCCCTTATTTCTTCTTGAATGGTCCTTTATATTGGCTGTGTTGAATTACTCATGTCCTCATCAATTACTTTGTTGCACATGAAATAAAATCAGACATCTTCATCTCTTCTCATAAGGAATGTCTGTAAAAAATTTCATTGACCTAGTCTGAACATTTCTCTCTTGTGTCCTTTGATAAGATTAAATATACTTAATCAACAATAACACACATCAGAACATGAGTGATATCTCCTGTCATACATAATAACTCTTGTGATCATTTCCTTATCCCAAGAAGTAGTTTTTCCTTCCGTTTATTTTTTTCTTTTTTTTTTTTTATTTTGAGGGGAGACGTTTTTGGTGATATATTTTTGCAATACAAGTCTTAATTAAGGGAAAAGAAAAAAGAAAAAGAGACAAAAACATTGCCTAAGGACAGCTTTGCACAATGCTTTGCACAATGACTGCTGCCAAAAGTAACTTCTGCTGTGTGGCTCAGTAATCACACAAGTGCTACAGCATGTTAAAATTGCGCTGCAGATGACAGGTAAAAATAAGTGAGCTAGACATAAATGCAGAGAGTGAGTGAAAGAGGAGGCAGGAGAGAGATGTCCTCAAACAGATTATACAGGGCAAGTCATGCAAGTGTTTTTATTACTACTGATTAATTCTGTCAGCTGTTATGTTAATGTGCTGCATGGCATGAGCGGGCACTGAGCAAAAGTACAAGGAAGCCGAGACTATTTTCTAAACAAGGATGTGGCCCAGACTGCTTGAATTGTGTGTGTGTGTGTGTGTGTGTGTGTGACTGTGCCTGGCAGAGTGATGATGGATGAAAACAGGATGAGAATGAAATCTCTATTGCTGTGCTTTGGCAATGCAGATACATCTCTCTCCAGATTCAGGGAATTAGAAGCAGGTTGTTGGGGATTTTTAAGTTGCCAATTTCATGCCTTCAGAAATCTTGAGACCATCTGACGTCATGTATTTTTAAAAATAATAACTATAGATTCAGGTTTTGGTTGCCCTTTATTTTCTGGGCTGACAGCATTTCTTTTTTGATCCTCTTACTTCCATAAGGACTAGAACTATACTTTATGAAACAGAAAGCTGAAATCTTCATGTGTGCCAAGAGCTGGGATCTCGGGAAAATTATAAACTGCATGAGCTTCTGACAACATTATGCATTATATAATCTATCTTTAAGGTCAGACCTCAGGATGGGAAGCACAGTGATAAGGATGTGTGCATGCTGAAACAGGCTTCATTTAGGGAGATTCAGCATGCAGGTAAAGAACACCTGAAAGGCTTTGGGAGGTGGTTGCAACATGAACCTGGCATTTCAGCCAAGAAGGGATTTAAGAGCAGGCGAGGATTTGTCAAAGGCATAGGCAGAGCTGCTGGAAGCAACTGCCAGGTCCCCAGTGAGAAAATCTCCCACAGACAGTGGTGTGAGAGGTCATCAGAGTGGCCTCTTCCCCAGCATGCTGAGCAAGCAGCAACTTTGTTCACTGTGAGCTGCATCCCTCTCTGGGAGCCAGGTTGGGAATTAGGCTGAGTCCTTCTGGCACTGTGGCACCCACTCAGACTGTCTGTCATCCACATCTGTCTTCACACACATCCTCCACTCCTCTGCTATAAAACAAGCTGTGTGCATTGCTGCAATGTCAGGAGCTCTTTCACTATTACAACCAAGTGGGTTTTATCCTTTAGGAAGCGCTTTTCCCCACCATGGCTCTAGCAGCGAAAAGTCAGCAGAGCCCACCTGGCTTTCCTGCGATGCGAGATACCCTGCAGCTGCCCAGAAAAACATCCCACTTCAGATATGTGAGAGGGACTTGTAGTACTGCCTGCAGGGCCCCGAAAGAGTTGAATCTTGGGATAGTTATGGCATGCTCAGGAGGAGACAGTCCCTTAGGGCTAGGGCAGGGTGAGTGATGGGTTTCCCGGGAGCAGGAGGGTGGTGCTCTCTGTGCCTCTGGTTTGAGAGGCTATGAGTGGGAGGCACACGGGAGAGTCCCTGCAGTTTACCTGTGCTGGCCCATTATGCATGACTGCTCCCCAGGAGCCCTACAGGGAGACTTTGGGGTAACAGCAGGGGAAAGCCACATTACATGGCTTTTCTATGGGCTCCTGAGCCAAGGGACCCCCTTGTCATGCCATCCTCACCCATTTCCTGTCCCTGTAGGTGCTCCCCTCCTGCTACAGCCTCCGGGTGCTTCACTGCTGTGGCAAGGCCACAGTCCCAGTAGCCCACGGCTGGGGACATTTGCGTGCCAATAGCCCAGCTGGGACCCTGCCCTGAGCAACAAGCTGTGCTGGAGACCTCCATCACAACCACTGACCCTTGCACCACAGTGTGCATCCTAAATATGCACGGTTAATAAAATGATAGTCTTTAAAACATCTCTAAAGCCGGGAAGTTGATGTCTTTTTATACCAAAACTTTCACCAATGGTTTTCTCAGGACTTATACCCTTTTGCACAGCTCCCATGGCTCCTGCACCAGCAGATATCATGGCTACATAACACAAATAACATTTGTGGTGTAAACTCAATCTGCCAGAACAAATTCCATTGAGAAGGTGACTTGTTTAATGAACTTCTCAACTGCCCTAGTCAACAAAAAATCCTCTCTGATGAGTGAGGAGTAGCTGGACAAAGAGTGGTCTGAAAGTGGTTTCACAGATAGTGCCTTGTAGCCGAGTTTGTGTTCCTCAAAGCTTGTTCATCTCTTTCAAGCACACCAACTAGTCTAATAAAATAACTTGTCTACTCATAGAAGCCTTGCCTTGCTTATAGCCATAGCAATAATCATCTGCTATTGAGAGATACTATTGCAATGACTAATGTGGCATTATTCGGGTGTCTGTTACTGAGTGCCTTGTTACCACGGGAGACTTCTCTCTTGCTTTTAGTAGTAGTGTGCATGGGCTCATGGTTTTGCAAGGGAAACTCGATGCTGACTAGTGCCTTTCTACTTTTTCAACTGCCATTTGCTCAGTAAAAGCTGCCCTGTGCCCAGCATGCTGCATTTCAGCCCCGAGCAAATGCATTTGGTCAAGTGGTGCAGAATGGGAATCTTGATAGTCTCGACTGTAACTGGTACAACTGTGCCCTGCTGTAATGAGCAACAGACAATGCAAACGCCAAGTCACTGGAATCTGTTTTCACCAACACTGGTACTGTTTAATAAGCAATCTTTTTTTTTTTCTTCATTTCCCTATGGCTATTAGGGATCTATTTTTTTTCTGCTAAAGTATGGAGGTGGCTGTAAATCAAAGAAAAATGACATTATTTTATATTTAATTTTTTTATATACATTTTGCATATATTTATAAATTATTTCAATAAAAGTATATAAAAATAATTTTTATATACAAATTTCCCTGCAGGCATAAAATGAATGAATACACAGATGGAAGTACAGATGTTTCAAAAGGCTCTCTTCTTTCTGAATTTCTCAGAGACAGTATACATTGCTGCTCATTGTGCAAATAAAAATATGTCTCATATGTGGGTAGTTTTGGTACCTGATACTTGATAGATAAGTTTTATCATTGTAAATTTGTGAACAGGTATTANGTTCCTTCTCAGGAAGGGGGCTGGGAGACTGGATTTGAGTGGCAGGAAATGAAAAGCAAGCTGAAGGGGAGGATAGACTGTGCAGCTAAGAATATGACCAGAAGGCCGAATGCTAACAAAGATGGGAAGTAACCCCCGAGCTAGCAGATGTTTGAAGAATTAATTTAACAGCTTACAGTGCAGCTAGAAATGGTGTTAGTTTTTCTAAGGGGACTTGGAGTTGTTCAACAGGCTATGCTGAAGCGGGAGCACGTGGCACCGATGGGAGACAGCACAAAAGAGCAGGAATGAAGAATTACAGGGTGAAAGATTGCATTGCATAAGGGAAATGCTGGATGTTATCAGGAGACTGAGTCAATGATTTACTTAGAGGGTGGTCTTCTCCTCCACATCTCCTCTGTGTGTCTGTGATGTGTCTCTACATTCAGCTTCACAAACTTTCAGCCTTTTTGTGCTCAATGAAGGGACAGCAAGTAGGCTGAGAGAGGGGCACATATGCCTAGAAGCCGGGGAAAGATAAACTGCACCAGTTTCTCTGTGCTGTCCCATCCCTTGATCCTCTGACCCTTTTTAGAAGAGAGGTAGCTATGAACCCTGTGGCCAATATCAAGGATCTTGGTACTGCCAGACCCTATAACAGTAGCAAGTTGCCTTTCTGACCATTTGACTTTTGTGATTTTGGCAGAAGATGGTCAGAGATACTTGATAGTGAAAGGAAGTTGAAAGACATTTTACTTGTGATAACAAAAAACATCTTACTGCAGATCATTTGTGTAACTAAAAATAGGCTCTGAATATGTGATAGCATGAATTTTTTTTTTAATAGATACCATGCTTTTTCTGAGTACTTGACCTCTTTCTTCTGGCAGACTACTTCAGTTTTTCTTATGCCCCCTTTGTAGTCCACTTTTTAAGGGAATGAGGCTTAGCTCACCTCAGATGTCACACATGTAGGAGTAAAGCCTTGAAATCTGATCTGCCAAAAGAAAACATAACCTAACTCTGAAAATTCATTTCAGAATCGGGACCTGCCAGTGAAAGAATAACAGGAGCAGAAGGGAAAATGCATGTTTTAAACTGACAGCTTGTATATTCTATTCCTAATGCAAAAGGACAAATTGCTATGTGAATGAGCTTGCACCAGAGTGTGATTAAATCTCAGTCTCACCTTCTCCATGGAAGAGGCTTGCACAGAGCTCTATTCTGAGTGTTTCTATCTTTTTGTGGAAAAAATAGTTGGTATCTTGTCAGAAACCCACACCAGGCAACATATGCATGGCCTTTTACCCACTTATATATTTGTTTGAATCCTTTGCAATATAAAATTTGAATTTGTAATGAAACAGACTCAAAAGCATCCTGAAAATATTTGGGACCACACTGAGTAAAAAAAATACCTTTTTTTTCTCATGCTTGCAGAAACAGCAAACATAAGATTATTGCAGCTTGATTAGCTTATAAATGTGGAAAAGGGCTCTGACACTGTCTTCTCAAAGAAAGAGTCTTTCAAGTTGATCTAAATGAGATTTTTTTTTGTCTCATGAAAAGGGAAATGAGACTTTGAAATCACAAATGAAAATTGTGACAGAAATACTACTTCCAATAAATGCAATGGATTTTACAAGGGTTCATTTTAGGTGCGTAGTCATATAACAAAGTACAGTTTGGCTCACCAGCTGTCAAGAAAAGGTTTCCAATTTGCGTTGTAAGCAGCATAAGTAGTAATACAGATAAACAAAATAAATAGACTTGTTAAAAATTAACTCTAATTTAAACAAGAGAAGAATCAGGCATCCAAAAAAAAAGAAAAAAGAAAAAAAAAAAAGAAAAGAGATAGCAATTCCCCTCTGCAGACAGAGGTAAAAGAAAACCTTCATGAAAAAAAAATTTCTTAGAACTCTTTCTCTATTCATCACTCATGCCTGTTTAGTGATATAAAGCTTCTACAGTATATATGGAAGGAAGATGTCTCTAGACAATTACAAATCTTGGGAAGTCCACTGAAGCCAATATACACATATCATTTGTGAGAATGGCCATTAGCAGAATGATCCCATAAACCTGAAAGGAATATTGTTTCAGTGGAAAATCAGTTTGTTTTTCACAGTTTTGAAGAGCAGTCTCAGACAACAGACAACTTGCAGGCAAAATTTTCTCTGACAACAGCAGCAGCTTAGCTGAGTAAAAACTGAAGTCTAAAGCAAAGAGAAAAAGTCCAGTAAGCAGACTCCATTGCTCATTCTGTGTGAATATACTTGTCTTGCTTGACTCCTTACCCGTAAATTGGTGACAGTCTGTGTGAATTTTTGAATAGGGGTTTTCAGGGAAAATCCCGGGTGCTGCAAGAATAAGTAGGTGGCATGTTTCCCTGTGAGTCAGCCCTCAAACATACTTCCAGAAAGTCTGGAGGCATTGCTCATGGCCATGTCTTTTATTCAGCACAGCCCCAATGGCTGACCACCTCTGATCAGAGGGGCCAGGATCTGGGTCACCAACAGTGCTGGTGGGCACCCTTGTCTGTGTCTGCATCCCCTGTGCCAGCAAGGAGGCGAGGTTCTGGCTCGCAGCCAGGTTAAGACATTTCCTTTATGAATAGTGGTGCTAATGCTGGTTTTCTGGCAAAAGCTCTGATTCACCCACTGTGGTTTTGTCTGGGGCAAGTTTTGGATCAAAATGGAGATCGAGATGGATCATTGTATTTCTCTTTAGTGCCTTTAGCTGCCCTTTCAAGTGTAAGGCTGTTCCTTCCCCATCTACCACAAATTATGGCTGAACTGGCCTATAAATAAACAATTGACAGGCAAGAATTGCCATCTATTATTTTGCTGTATCTTTCAGGTTTCCTTGGTATTAGCAGAAGCGAACATTTTGGCCAAAGCTGAAAGAAATCATGTGAGATTGATTTACCACTGAGTGTTAGTATCTTTAAATAATTCCTTTCCTTTTACATCTGTGTTTGCAGGTGTTTCAGAAAAAGACTTGGGAAAATCATCTAGTCTTACAGATTGATCCAGACCAAGAATCTAAATACTTCACTTTTGTGATTGCAATTCTGATTTTCTACAGTTATAATGCTTTGAAGAATAGATCTTTACCAAGATTTAAACAGTAGCATAAGATATATTTGGTTAAAATAGAACTAGCGGAAAAGGATGTGCTTTCTCTATATCTGACACAAATAGATGGGCTGGCAAGCAGCTTCTGGGCTGCTTGGTCTTGATAAAAATTAAAGCAATAAGTAAAAAATATATGCTGAGTCATATTTCAGATGTTAAGACCTAAAGTGGCATAAACAGACCATGCTTGAATCTAGGTTTTTATTTAACGTCTTAACATTTGAAAAATGGTGTGTGTAAATCTATATCTATAGAGTTTCTAATGGAACCAACTTTGTCTTCTCATTTTTATCTGTTGTTTTTTTAGCCTACCTCTATTACGTAAGACATAAGCAAGGCATGGTTTGTAGAGAAGACATAGTAAACAAAAACTATTTAGAAGACGTTCAGTGTACACAAGGCCAGAGTTTGTTTCCTCCTGTAACAGCAACAAGACTAATAAAATGTATTGCTTCTGCTTATGGATCTTGCTTCAACTGCTGCATAATTGCTGCTCTCTAAATACCGTGTTCTGTGCTCTGTTAGCATCATGGCTATTTGTAATAATTAAAAATGGAGCTAAGCTGTCTCAAAAGTAGGAAAAATACATGTAGTCTTCAGATCACACAGAGTTTTTCTCAGGCTGGTCTTGGTATATGTATGTGTTTTTGAAGTACTTAATGCCAGACAGAATCCTGAAAAATCTGAATTTTGTCAAGGTGCCATGGAATGATCAGTAAAGCGAGAAGCTGAAATCAATACCACCCAGGAAGAGGCAGTTTCCCATGTCACAAATACTACTGAGGCATGTCGAGTTCTCCACCCTGCACATCTCTGCCCTGGCACACAAGTCACCTCCTGCTGAGGACAATCAATCCAAGTAATAGTCCTGGATGAGAAAAAGGAATTTCTGCTTCATCTGCAAGTGCTACAGTATTGTCTAAGATCATGGGTTTTGGTGGTGTGATGCTTAAAGGTAAATTGGGCTCTGGTCTACCCATTTATGTTTCATTATTAGCCTGGATCAGGTGTCATGTAAACTTTGGCTGCATCTTGTTCAGTCTCTCAGGTCACTTGGTGCTATCCAACTTCCCTCCTTGGCAGTTCAGCTCCACCCTTACTGCAGTAGGGCTGTCAGCTTGGCCATCACTTGCCATCACTTGTTTCTCTCTGACTCCTTGAGAGAGAAAGCACTGGCCTGAGACAGAAACCAAGGCTTGGACACAGATTTACTCACTGTCAATGTGTATTTCCTCCCTGATCATGCCTGCAGCAAGCACAGGATGGATGAACAGCTGGATGAAGAGCTCTTCAGTGGGATGAGACCTGTGTATGCTGGGCTTCACTGGGGAGGGAATCTTCAGAGAAAGAGATTATTATGGGAACTCATAGAGTTCTGCAGCATGGGAGGAGGTTTCTGGAGAGGTCAGCATCTGGGCAATTGCTCTCTAGTGCCCTGGTTAGGATGGCAGAGGGGTGGTGGTGCAGAAAGGCAGCAAAAACAACAGCAATCAACAACCTCTATTTTTTAATAAGAGAAAAACAAAAGGAAAGTTTAAGATGGCTGACATGAAGGCCTGCAGAAAAGATAAAATGGTGTATTTAAGAGCTGAGGCAGAATACTGTCAAACATACAGTGTTCTGTCCAATGTATTCCTTTGGAGTAGAAACTGCAGGAGGAGGAGGTGGTGTTGACTCATAAGCTGTTTCCCTTGAAGTGGAGAAGAGCTAGAGTACACAGCTGACTAGGAGGCATAAGAAAATTGTGACATGATCAGGATGATCCTGATCAATGAGGTAAAACTGACCACATGAGAGTCAGCATTTCATCACCTTTCAGGCTTGAAGGCCTCAGTTGAGTCCCTGAAGACCATTAGGGCAACCCATAGAAGATCTGTATGTAAGGCAAAAGTTTGACCTAAACTGTGTGCTCAAATGCTTCCATATGATCCAGCAGAGGTCCTAAACTCAGTGCTAAAATGCATTGTTGGATTGAGATAATATGTAGTAACTCATTGGAGAATCATATCTCAGCTGCCCAAAATTTCTGAGATGATAAACAGCAATTTAAGACAGTGAAGATTTCCACTTGACATCTGTCTTTTAACAAGACTTTGGAAAGTTGCTATGCATCAATGTAGTCACACTTGCTGCAAATACCACAGGTTAGGAGTTCAGATCATAAGCAACTGTACCATAAATGCACTAGTCATTATTCATTCTGTTTTATCAGTTGTTTTTTTTTGTTTGTTTGTTTTTTTCTAAAAGCTGTAGTCAGTCAGTCATCCAACAGACATTGGATCTCTCTGAGTTTTCAAGTCACTGAACCAAAAGCACTGGCATTTCTTTGTGAAAAAATGAATGTAATATTTTCTGTCCATTGTTGATACTTGGGATGGGGCCTCAGGACAAGCAGGCTCCATTTGAAACGCATTTCTCTAAGGGAATGTGCTTGGTCTTGCTTTTGATGAGTTTCAAGTCATTATAGAACTACAGAATTGAATGATTCCTTACTAAACTATGAGACATTCTTATCATTTAATTGCATCTTGAACTCTTCCTTAGAAACCTGGAGCAGGAATAGAAAAATTATATGAAAAGTCATAGAAAGTCTTTAATTTAAAACAAAGTCAAACACTCTTTTGTACCCGCTCCTCTTACAGCTCCTTCCCCTTAAGCAGTACTAGTGTTCTAGAATTATTTCTCCAATTGTGAAGATAGCAAAAAAGACGACCTTGTTAGAAGAGTTATTCATTTAGGGCTTGTCAACAAATCATATATTTAGAAAGTGAAGGTGAATTCAATTAAAGTACTGAATTCCTGAATGAATTAATTAAATTGAATTAAACTGTCCTGTGGATACTATTAAAACACACCTCTGCAGCTCCCACTGCTTAATTCCTTTGGAAGAGTTAAAGCATCTACGTGGGACTTTAATTTAGTTTGACCAATCCACTTTAAAGAAAAATAATTAACTTTCCTAAGTGTCCTCATTTGTACAAGAACACAGCCCTCTCAGGAGTTCCCCTGAACTTAATTAATGCTGGGACATTTCTCCTGTAGGGACTGTTGGGCTTAATTGGGCTGATTCTCTGGTTCTCTCTAATTAAGATTTTTTTTCCCTCTTCGAGTAGCAGGAGGAAGGGATGGATTCAAACCAGGTTTAATTGGGAGACATGGTGTACCAGCTGGTAAGTGATACTTGTCGGTGCAGTGACCCTGTGGACATCCTCACCAGATGCCTCGAAGGAGGAGGGAAGAGCAGGCAAAGATGTGGAGGAGGAGGTGGCCCTGAGATCAGCTCTTCTACCTTCTTCTGAAGAACTCTCCCCCACTACAATTGCTTAGCTCTCCTCCCTTCTTTTTTAAAGGTCCCTTCCCTTTTAAAGTCTTTCTACCCTTCTTGTAATACTTACTTTGTTCTTGTTTTAACCACTGATAAGGAGGAAGTAAGGCCAGTCATAATGGTTCAGGAGTAGAAAAAGCAGCAGAAGTTATTCCTGGGGAAAGATTTGCTGCAGAAGTATACTTGAGGAGGGAATTTGACAGGAGCAAGGAAGAAAGGGAACAAAACAGATTTTAACCCTTGTATACAGAAAGGCTCATTGAAACAGATTTATTTTTTTCTTTGGTTGTTGTTTACTGTTTTCACTTGAAGAATATTCCTCTGTTGTGGGACAAGTCTCAGCTCTTCAGATCCAGACCCTTCCAACACAGAGAAGGCGAGTTCTGCAGTTGCATATAAACATTGCAAAATGCCAACACTGCTGGGATTTTTTTTGTATGTGCGAAGCATAACAATGTAAGCCATTCTACCTGCCTGTGGTAGAGTTCAGCACGGGGAAGACTAGCAAATTCCCCAAGCAGCCTGTGCAAAATGGAGGCTACCTCAGCCTTCCAAAAATGAGTTTCAATAATCTGTGAGAGATCACTGAAGAATGAAAGGGTGTTTGAAACTAGCCTTACTTTAAATAAAAACATACTTTTTCAATGCTTCACGAAATGAAAACTGACATGCTTGACCATCACATTGACATGTTCATGAAACCACACAACAGACTGGAAATCCATGCAGACTCAGGGACTGAGCTGCAGCCCACAACCAAATGTGGAATAGACTGGTTGAGCCTGTCTACTCATCCAGCAGGGATGGAGGGAAACTGTTTCACTGGGGCTACAATCCATCAGTTTCTCTCTGGACATTCCCAGCAACAGAGACACCAACATCCCTTCACCTTGTGAGATATTTTGAGGGGTAGGTTTTCTTCTGTTGCCTGATGGAAAGCCCACTTGGGAGAGTGTTATAGTGGGAGCGGAGGAATTTTAGGATGGGGAGCGATGGTACAAAATATCAATTCTATAGAAGTACTCAGTATCGTACAAACATGTGAAGCTGAGCGTGAGTTTACTCAATGTGAGTGTTCAAGCACATTCCTTGATCAGATCAGGGAACTGGGCTTCTACAAAGATTTTGTATATACCACTTGAAAATAGACTTCTGTAAAAGCCACTTCAGACTTGTTTTATTTAATGACTGTTTGTGCCCATAAATTTGCTTGCTAAGATACTTTCAAGAAGCAGTAGTTAGTCCAGTCCTGAGCAGCCTAAAAATCTGATATATATATATATATTTACACAATGTCTTCATGCAGGTGCCAACACATAGCTCAAAGCTCACAGGTTCTACAAGCACAGGAATAGTAGACATGATTACGATAAACACACTGCAAGCAAACATGCTTCAAAAACTCAGAGAAACATCACAAAGGCCTCATTCTTCAGAGTGTTTTCTGAGCATAGTGGCTATTGGGAAATAAGCACCATGATGCAGATTGCCAGGTATCCAAGACCCATAATGAATGTGCTATTAGTCATTGGCTGCACTTGTTCAGCTCTGAGTAATGATGAAATATCTAAATCAGTTACAGTTAAATAGAGGCTAACGTCAAAACAAAAGGACTGATGAGAAGTAGCAATTTCTTGAGAACTTAGTGATATAGCCAGCTTAATTTTGGGGCAGTTAATGATGTGCAACAATGTCATTTAGCTTTGTGAATAGTGCATGGCACAAGGCAGAGCTGTGGGGAATCTACATCTTCAGCCAAGCAGTCAGACCCCTCTACCTACCCACTTCCTTTAAATCCACAAGTCTGTCAATCCAGTTTGTATGAGAGTTGAACTTTGGAAGGTCGCTGGCTTTCTAAATCACCTGAGAGAAAATAAGATGGGTTTGGATTGTAAAGGGAATAAAAACAAGCTGAGGAGAAAGGAATGGAAGAATTCAGAATTCTGGCTCTGAGGGAAAAAGCAACTATTTTGAGTACAACAATTTTACAATTGTTAAGAGAAGTGTAAATAGTGTTCTGTAAATATTGGTAAACACTGAAATAAGGCTCTGGTGCTGAATAACAGTCTTCTTAACATATTGTGTTAAAAGAATCAGAAATACCTACCTTGTTACACATTTAAGAAAGGGGACGTTTGACCCAAACAGTAAAAACTAAATTTAAAAATTTTGATTTGTGAACTGAAGACTCACTCTCGAGCCACTGTAAAGCAGCACAGGAGACTGGGACACATGGTTTTGTAGCTAGGGAAATGGAGTGACATCCAAGTTTGACTTCAGAAAGCTTTACCACTCCCACTAGCTCCCTGCTGAATGAGGTATGTGCTCTCCTTCATCTCACTGTGTCACTCTTCTTATCTGCTTACTGAAAACTCTTCTGTATGTATCTTTCCATTTCCTTAATGTTATTTAGCTGTTGCTTGGAATCATTGGCTTTGATTACTCTTAAAATTGCATAATACAGAATATATCCCAATGGAAGCAAAAGAAGAGAGTTTTTGGGCAAGAGCTGTTGTGCTTCTACCCTTTTTCAAGCACGGATGTGCTTTGCCTTGTCTCAGACCAAACGCCACCATGCACACATTAACTGCAGCTCTCAACATAAAATGGGATTTATTTGTACCATAGGCAGCAAGCTGAACCAAGAGTCATCACAGGGACAGTGGTGCTAATACATTTAATTACAAACATAACATTCTGTGGTGGGTCTCCATGCTTACAGCCTGAGTTAGAGCCAACCAGGAGTGCAGGGAGCTCTCCTATGTCCCCCTCCCTTCCATGGATGACCCATCCCTGCTTCTCTGGGGACAAAGAGTGAGGGTCACCTCCTCTAAGGAGATGAGTTTTACAGCTCAGCCACTCCCAGAGAATGCTGTTCTGGGTAAATCAAACGAACCCCACCAGACTTTGAAGTCTGATTCTTGGTAACTCATGGAAGAACATGAGGTTGCCCCAGCTCTGCAGACAGCATGGAGCTGAAGTCCAGATGCAGGGAGCAAAAATCACTCTTTCAGAAAACTGCAGGTTTTCTTCTTGTCCATGAAATCACAGACTCGGCCAAGCTGTGAAGGAACTCAACATAACGGATGTGTTTTCTTGCACTGTATTATAAGGGGACAGCTGATGGTGCAGATTTAATAGTGAAAAGAAGTGCTGTACTGTGGAGTTAGAGGACAGATAACACACTTTTCCTTTCTGCACTCAAAGTATCTTAACTATGTTATTGTGTTTTAAAAAGTCTGACCCTGGGCTCTAGTGTGCTATTTAGTCTTAATTTGCAAAATACAAAAATAGCTCACAGAGCTATTTCTGCCTTTCACTAAGCAGTTCTAGTATTTCTTAGCCTGAATCTTCAGACATGAGCTTCCTTCGCACCTTCCCTGCTCAGGATCCACACCATTTACTCTGTGGTTTGCAACTGCTTTTTTTCTTCCTGTCAGATTATTCTTATCCATTGTACAAAAAAATCCCTTTAACTGCTCTTCAGTCTCTCAGGCTCATTTCAGTAGGCATATTTGCATAAATATCACTGCTATGCAGGAATCCTTTCAAGGGAATTGGACAGCAGAGACCAGGTGATTAGTTTCAAAATCTATAGACGATTTTGCATTTCCTTGCAAATATGGCATAAAGCACCCATAAAGCAATATTTTCAGATTAGCAAACAGATAAGCCAAAGAAAATCAGTTTTTAGAATTCTTTTCCACCTTTTGTATTACAGGCATGCTGTATTAAAATTGAATAAAAATGAGGATACGGAGAGGTATGTACATTTGCATATGTATGTTTGCATGGCCTGCTCTAATGTTCTTTCGAGTGAATATAATACAGCCTTTCAACTAAAATGCAAACTGTTGAGTATTTATCATAAAAAGTTTATTAAACATAACAATAATATCGGGAAAAATAATAAAAATAAAGACAACCAAGACCTATAAATTTCTAAGAAATGCACCATTACTACATTGAAAAATAAAAAACATGCTCTCCTTCAGTTTTATAACATACTGTTCTTCCTTAAGTGTCCAAAGGTACTGTTTGCAATGCCCATAATTCATTATATCATCATATACTCTCTAATAGGGAATATTCTAACGCCCTCTTTTGCTGCATTTTCCTAAGCACAGGATAATAATGACCACGAGATGAGCTGTTTTCATTGCAGATTAAAGTCAAGCATGGACAGAGAGGAGGTCAGAACATCCCTCCTTTTGGCCTGCTGAAACATCCCTGGAGACATCTCTTTCAAAAAAACTCAAGGAAAAGGAAAATTGAATTCTTTATAGCATATTTTAAACAGAAATTCTTGTTATGAAGTGACAACAGTCAAACTTTCATCCATCTAAAAAATGCAAAACCAAAATGAAATATCTTAATGCCACTGAAAGATGGCATTTGGAAATTTAAAGATTTCAACTTTTGAATTCTCATGCTTTTCAGAAAAACAGGCCCCTCTTTTTCCTCCACCCACTCTGAAACTTCAAATCTGGAAAATATTTAAAGCAGCATGTAAATACTGTCTTTTCCCCCTGCTTCCCTCCCAAATTCACCTTCCTGCTGTTTTCTAATAATTTCCAGTTGTAGGGAAGATGTGCTGGTTAAACAGAATGGAAAAAAAAATTCATTACAGACAGTAAACCCCAAAGAGCATACAGGTGTTTGCACTTGTGTGTCTGTGAGAAAGATATTCTCTAATCTTCACATGTCTTCTAGAGATACAGGCTTTGAAATAGAATGCTTCAAACCATGTGCTTGTCTCCCTTGTGCTTGTTGGTCCAAATGCACCTCTGGGCTGATTCTCTTTATAGCCGGTGCTGCGCTGAGGAAGCATTACTGCTGTCTGAGGGGGACCTGTGGTATGGTAACTACATCTGTGAAATAGGAACCATCCCCTTTAAATAGGAATAGCAGTACTTCCCTTTCTAAAATACTTTAAGATTCATGGAGGAAACAGAGTCCGTAGAGCAAGATTGCATGACATGTTTGCTTTGCAATTACTCACACTCATGGTACAGAAAGTTTTAGCACTCATAATAAGGTGTAAAGAAAGATTGAGTGAAAAAGCATGATTTTTTCCTAAGTAGGGTTGTTTCTGAAGAATTGCCATCACTTCTCTTAATATATTCCTTGTTAACCTGTTGCCTTGCATCTGAGAATGAAATGACTCCACTTAAACTATGTGTTGGTTTGAGATGACCCAAAGTCCCCAGAAACCAGCAATGGTCACCTGGAAAGTAACTGAGCCTTGAAGTGTTCTACTTTCTCTCTCCTGGTTTGAGCATGTTCACCTGATTACTTTTGCTTTCCTTAATGGGAAACACTCCTGGTTGTTGTAATGACATGGATGTGTGTGCAGGTACAAAGGTATCAGCAGCCTTTGGATGCTTCTGACACCACTGAATTATCATGCAGAGTGCATGGGGCTAGTAGGAGCCAGAGCTGCTCTTCACGTCATCTCTACTTCTGAAATGGTCTGGCAGGACTTCTAAAATAAATTTAGTCAAAATGTATAACCTAAGTACGGTAAAAGGTAACTTTTCCAATGATCTTCTCATTTCTTAAATGACTAAATACAGATTTATGAGCAATTTTCGTTGTCTTCTGGTTATCTTCTTACTGTATCTAAATCAGAAATTCTCTTGCCAGTTGCCTTTGCTAGATCAGACTTTAGAAGACATGCTTTGTGGTGAATCTGCATGGACACTCACTCTCTGTCATCCCTAGAGAAATTAGTTTGTGTAAAACTGTATCTGTGAGGAGTGGTAGGTCAATGGGGACACTGTGCCATCTGCAGTACTTGGAGGAAATTTCTACCACATATCTTTTGGCCAAGGAAACTGACAGTGCCTTTTCCCAGGAGAGAACTCACTTGCTGCTCTTGTTAGCAGCAAAACATTGTGTTGCAGTGCAAAGAGATGGAAAACTTAATTTCTTACTTAGCGTCCTGTTCATTACCATGGAGTTCTTCATGCTACATATAAATCAATTTAGAACAGCAGAATCCCATGTGCTCCCCCCCTTGAAGTAGTATTTTAGCAGTAGTACTCCTGGACTCTTCCTTAATCTTGAACTATTTTTGAGTATACTCATTACACATTTTTCTTCAAATACAGAATTATTCTTCTATATTACATGTTCTGTTCATATAGAACTTTTCTTATCTAAAACAGGCCGGATCAAGGGAGGATGAGCAGAGATAGTGCAGACTGTAGTTTTCATTGTTCTGGTGAGTAGAACTTTTTCTTTTGTTACAGCTGGCGTAATCTGGACTTCTGTTCCAGCCTGTAGTAGTGACAATCTGGTACCTAGAAACTTGATGGACTCTAGAGAGGAATTAATCAATCCTGTTTTTAGTCGGGTCCATAAGACTGATAGAGAAGAAAATATGTGCCATGGCTTACTGTGGTAGCCAAAGATCTTTCCCAGTAAGTTCTCTTCATTTCCTTTACTGTTACGTAGACTTCATGGTTAGTTTTGGCCAGAGTAGTATTTGGAATTTAATTGGGTTTTATTCCAAATGATGCCTTAAGATTTTATTGTGCCATGACAGCCATTCATGAGCTGTCTAAAATGGATTGGTATATTAATGGATACCCTGTTCCAGGGAAGTTTGTGTTTTGCATTTCAATTCAATAAATCAAGTTTCAGTCCACTATTGCATGAGTTTCATAATACTATGGACTGAAAATGCATGCAAGGAAAACATCCACCCAATCTAGTGGCAACTCATTGCATAATTTATTGTATAAATGGCCAGTTCTCTCTGCAAGTTAGTGACAGGTATTAGTGACTTTCACTGGCTGTAACTTTCCTTTGAAATTTAAAATGCTGCCTGTCAAAAGTGTCAATATATGTTATCATTTAGTATTCTGAAATGTAATTCTTTTCCTCCCAAAAAAGCAGATAAATTTAAACCATCTTTTAACCCCTGTCCACTGGAGTCAAAGGCGTTGTAGAGAAAGTGACTGAGATTGGGATTTTGCCCACAGTCATGATCTACCTGGAAATGTCACTTGCTGTTCCTGGTGAGTGTCAGTAAAGGCTGTCATTGAACTAGTTCTCTATTTAATAAGATTTGCCACAATAGACAAGGACAAATTATTCCGGAAAGAGTGGTTAAAACATGCTCATGGGGGTTTTATGGTAGCGTGGTGTAATGCAGCCCTCGGCAAATCTGTTGCCCTACCAATATTTTTCCAGCTGGCTGTTCTTAAGTAGATTTGTTCCAGCCCTGAACAGAGGTGAACTAAGACTGGAAATAGTACATTGCACAAATATCTCTAAATCTGAAAAGACAATTCTACTGCATTAATGGTCTGATGTAAAAAAGGTACAGTGTTTTTTCTGTATTGTACTAGTTGATGGTGAATGAAGAGACCAAATACTGAATTCTCATTAAAATAAAGTCAAGGTAACCAACAAGTTTAGATAAACCTTTACTTCAATATGCCAGCTTTTCAGACATGAAATACCAGTTTAGAATACATGCATAAGTCTGCTTTATTCTCATTATTCTCGTTATGTGTCAGTGACCAAATGGAACTGCTCCTTGTGGTAGTGTTAGGCAGTCCTACAGGTATGTTTGTGGGAGTCTGTAGGATCAGAGTCTTATATCTGAGGTATTTTATTCTTTTTAAGTGACAGCTAAGTGAATAAACTGTAAAATCTTAATTAACTTGCTTGGCTTGTAAGCAAGAACACAGATTTTTCACAGTTCTTTATTATGAATTATAAGTTTTCAGGGAGATGAATGGTTTGAAAAGAAGCATTAAGATCTGGTGATGAGACTTTGGGATGGACAAAGAAGTAACTACAGCCATGCTAGAAATGTGTTTAGAAATATTTAAGTGTTTATTAATATTTCTTAAATTCATGACACCAAGGTGTATCTGTAGTATTAATAATACTGATCCTAAATCTACAGTTCAGTGATCCCTGATTAACTACATGCTATTAATAACTCTACCAACTACTTCAATACTCATGTGGTTTAAACTCTATGAGCTGACTAATTGTTCTTGTTCAGCATTGGGGTTTGTACTTGATTGAAAAGGTAAGACTTTTTTATCCTTTGCAAGACTGTTTTATCCTTTACCCTGTGTAGTACTTCTCATGTATATATTAAATTAATTATATGCAGTAATTCTTAAATTTATGATCAAAACTTGATCACTCTCAGAGAGAAGAAAAAAGTAGAAGACACCGAAAGTAACTTTGTCCATGCATGGCTTCATTTTCCCCTACTTGCAAGTGAAAGTGCTCAGTAGTGAACAGTGCAGCAGATAACCAAAAAGAGAAACAAAACCACCATGATAGATTTTTTCAGGACTTAAAAATAAAAAATCCTCACAGATTATTAGTCAGATTTCACAAGTGTACATTGACTTAAACTGTCTGTGCACTTATTCTTTCAAACCCCTGTAAAATCATTATTGGGGCTTTCATGAATGCACAGCATATCAGAGAGTAAAATCTCTTTTGAAAGCAGTTTGTAGAGTTTTGTGCATGCCAGTGATTAAGGTTTTTGCTGTTCTTGTGTTCATCTGAAAAATTTTACATCAGCAATACTGGAATAGAAGCAAAACAGGAAATTAATAAAACCACATGAAAATCTTTTCAGGGTATATTACTTAAGGTGTGAATCAGATGAGGAACTTGTTTAAACAGATTAATTTCAACCGTACATAGCTTGTACAAAGTAATTATGGTGTACACATACCTTACCACAGCCAAAGTACTTTTGTTCTTTGAAAGGCTCTAATAGGGGCAAAAATCTGTAGAGACAAGTTGGTGAGCAGCCCCTTAGCCCATAAGATATTGCAAACACTGCTGGTTGCTGTGGTTGACCTTTGGGTGGCACACAAGGCAATGCTGGCTACAGGAAGGCGTAACCTCTTCTCAAAACATCCCATCTGAAAGGAGAAAGTCCTTTTTTTTTTTTTTTTTTTATTTGGATGATTCAAACTCCAGATATTTGAAGAAAATAAAAATGTTTGAATACCTTATGAATGAGTCACATTGCAATTTTGGATCTGTCTGTTGGCATGACAAAGTATCCATTGTACAGAAAGGATTTCCTGATCTTCAAAATGCTACTGACTCATTGGCTTATAGGAGCAAGCTTTTTTGCAAAATCTCAATCATTAAAAATATGTTTATAAGCTTTCCATTCAAGACACAGCTTGTTTTCCTGTCAAGCACTCTCAGGAGTATTTACTCTGCATTTTCACTATTTTAAGTTCCTATTGTCAGACTGCTTGTAAAGAAGAAACAAGCAAAAATTAACTTTTCATGGAGAGTAGGCAAAAAGATTTGGAATTTGCTACCTGGAGACCACTACTTTAACTTTCTTGAGTTTCTGACTTAAAGCAGCTTGTATTTCCTTTCCAATAAGTTTTATTTTTATTAAGATCTTGCCTACTTTAAAAAAAGAGATACAGAATTCTTACCTATTAGCAAATGAAATGAGAATGTAGTAAAAGAAAACAAAATAATAAAGCAACAATAACCAAGTAAGCAAAGCAAAAATTCATGAAGTCTTGTTCAAATACTTTAGAATAAATGAAAAAAAATCATAGATCTTGATGTCCCTTCAAAAATTGCCTAGAGGCTGCAGAATGTGTCATGCATTAATTTTGTGCTCTATTTTTACACTTTATGTGTGTATGCATGGTTGCATTTTAATTTGAACAATCAGATGTTTGGTATGTTCAAAACATTAGCACTGGACAGTTTTTAAAATGTCATACTTGTTTCCTCATGTTCATTCTCAAGATAGGATATAAGCAAAACAATAAAGCAATTTACCACACTGGGAAACACTTTGTCAATATTTTTACTTGATAACAGTCTGGCCATTCCTGTCCTGAGATACTTGAGATAGCTTTTCTGGTTTTTATTGATACTTTTATGTTACCTAATTGCACTTTTTGAAATATTCTAACACCTGCCTTTATGCATTTAACATTAAATAATGACTTGACTAACTTGTGACATAAGAAATCAGTTTTGCATGGTCAAGACTTGGACTTCAGGGAAATCCAAGTTGCAAGTGCATTCATAGTTGTCAGGAGAAATTTGCTACCTCATTGCAAGAGCTGAGGTGGCTGAACATTGCTTCTTGAGCAAAAAAATACTGAGCAGTATGTGAACCTTAAAAGGTCATTACAGAGTTGTGCTTACTACCTATACACATGCTGTATCTGAGTGTTTTCTAGTTTGGACTAATCTCCAGATTCTAAACTATGGGGGAAATAGTTCTGAGAGATCCATGGATCACCACATGTATTTGGTTCAGTCTTCTTATACTACCCTTTCAAATATATGAGACAGCAAACAAGTCAAGATTTCTTTATTTTAGCTCACACTTTCAGTTATAAAAAAGTCCGTGCCACAAGCACAAAAATTTTAATAGGCAAATGTTCTAATTTCATTGCAAAATTAATTGGTGAGGCAAGAAAGGAAATATTTGCTCCCGACACATAGTGTGTATATATGACATTCGTCCATGAAAAAATTTCAAGTATGATGTTACCTTTCATTCCTACATCAAAGGAAGACTATTCAAGGCAAAGTCACGACACATAAAATTTTCTTAAAATCAATGAAAACATTATATAAAAGCATTTAATATTTTTCCAAATATAATTCCCGAATAATTATAATTCTGAGTGTCTTAAGGGTATAGAAGAGCTCTAGCAATTTTTCAGAAAGGAAAAGGAATGCGAGTTTTATCCAGGCCCAGCAATATTCTAAAGCTAAAACAACCTTGCATTTACCTTATTTTGTCCCAACAGTACTGGGTAGGCATGGATGGCTCATGGGCACTGCTGGACAGATTACTGGCATTAAGCACATCCCAGCCTGAGGAAGGTTTGCCTAGGACCATCTCAGCCCGGGTCTTCTTTGGCTATAAGGACATGATCTCACTTGTACGTCAAGGTGAGGGCAAATAAACTGATGTCAGTAAGAAATAAATCCAGCCCCAAGAGGAAGAGTCATGTGGAATGCCAGGCATATGTTGTGGATCCTATGCAGAAACTGTGAACCGTAAGAACCACTTGTTCACCAACCTGACTAAAGTCACCAAACACAAGGGTATTGACAGAGCCAGAAAAGCCTATAGAAAGGCAACATGTTCTCTTCTGACTAACAAGCAACAGGACAAGAGGAAACAGACTCAAGTTGCACAAAGGGAGATTTAGATTGGACACTAGGAAAAATTTCTTCACTAAAAGAGTGATCAGGCATTGGAACAGGCTGCCAAGGGAAGAAGTTGAGTAACCATCCATGGAAGCATTTAAACAACAAGTAGATGTGGTGCTTAGGGATGCGGTTTAGTGGTGGACCTGTCAGTGTTGGGTTAATGGTTGGACTCGATGACCTTAAAGGTCTTTTTCAACCTGAAGAATTCTGTGATTCTATGTTTACTCCAGCAGACATCGGTAGTTATGCCCCAGTGGGCAAGTTTTCCATGCAGTCCAATACCTTTGGCAACCCTATCACTTCTAATTGACCTGAGAAAGATATGGACAAATTCCTATTTTCCAAGGGTTCTCATGGCCTAGTATTTTATGATAAACCGTTGAAATCAGTAGGGAAGCTTGATTAAAGACAGTTAGTTTTAGCCATATGTAGAAGATGGATGGATGTTGGGGAAACAAGGCATGAGGTTAGTGCAGATCTGAGCACAGATTCCAACTGAGTGTGCACCTATGAGATTATTCTTAGCTGTGGAGGGATACTGGTGTAAAAGACAATGCAGTGTACATTTTATGCATTTCAAAGACGAAATACCAAATTTGAAAGACATCCTATGTGAACAGCTTAATGAGAAGCAATGAGAGAGCCAGTGGGTTTGCAGCTGCTGTCCTGCAGGACACCATAGAGGAGCCCACTGCATACCTCTCTGTTTGTAGAAGAGCCCTGCACACACACTAAGACAATCCCAGCAGTGTTTAGTTTAATGTCCGTTGTTCAGGTATAGGATTAACCAACAACACGCACAGTGTTTTGTGCCTGTAGGAGTCAGAACAACAGAATTAACTGCAGGGCAAAGGCAATGCACAGCTTATGTTTCCTGGCAGTATTTATGTTGGCAACGCCTTTTGGAAGCCAGCATATTTCAGCCAGTGTTTACCCTTCTGCACATAAAAGAAGTAGACACTAGAAGTTGGAATACGATATTTCATGCTCTATTTTTTTTTTTAACAGAATTTTTCTTGTTTAGATTTTCCTTCCCATTTGTTTTAGCCATATCCCTTTACTACATTTTTCCTGCAATTTTCTTTCCTATATTCTTTTGCACTGCACTAAAGCTTCATTTACTTTCAAGCACTTTAGTTTGCTATCCTCACTTTGGTCATAGTATTTTACTGTTGTCTATCCTAATAATTTTTTGAGAGAATTAGCTAAACTTTTGCTCCTGAAACATATTTTTGGTATATTTTTGATTTAGATGTATATAACTAAATATCTGTGGGCTTGAATAGAGAAATATTGCAAATAAGACCGAACTGTTATAATGTCAAATTAATGTATTTATTAACATATCTTTTTCTTACTATTTCTCAGTTACAGCTATTTGTTATTCTAACCACAAAATTCTGGTTATAATTTCTTTTTAATTTGATTGATAATTACCAAAGGAGCAGTAAGAAGATACTGGAACTGTTGTCAGTCATTATTTCAAATCTGTTCCTGCAGTAAAAACACTTCCCCCATTTTTAATGTTTTTATCATTTTATGGATAAACAAGAAGAAACTGAGATGCACAGGCCTTTTCTCCATTCAGAGTACTTGAAATACTTGATTTTATGGTGCTGTCTTGACAAAACTGAACCTGACGTTCACCTTTTTTTTCTAGCTCTTAAGCTCCTTCCTTTCTAGATAACAATATTATCCCAATATGTTCATACTGGCTCCTGAGATGTATCAGTAAGAATCTTCTATGCTTTAAAAGTACAGTGTCACTCCTGCAGCAATCTCACATCTAAGCTGACTAGCAGATATTAGAGTATTCCAGTGATGATAAAATAGAAATGCTCCTAATGAACATGCTGCAATGAATGCTTGTGATTCCATAGTAATTATTACAAAATAATAGGCTTCTGGGCCTTCGACCTGTTCCTGTGATACAAGCTCTATTCTATATCCTTTGGGGTTTCATTAATCAAGACATTCAGTGCTGCATATTACATAAGCCATTCAAAGGCGCTTTTTTTTTTTTTTCTCTAGAGAGAAAATAGTACTTTCACTTTGTCATTGTTTGGAGAAGCAATTTTAAAGCATTTATAGCCAAGTTCTTCAGACTTCTTGTACTAATAAGTTGTATATAAGATGCTATGGAAAACAAACATACAGGAGACCTTGCTGAACCATGCTATCACTATCTTTCTGTAAAATGGCTATAACCCCAAAACAGCATAAGGAAGGCATAAAATTGTGAATTCTGCAAGTGTCCTGGTTCATCACTGAGCCAAATCACAGGGGTAAGTTTTCAAGGGTGGGGAATGGGCTTTCACCTTCCAACCAGGGCTGTTGGGTACAGCACTGTGACCCCACAAGCCATGTGGACTGTTCCTTGCTCCAGCTTTTGTCTCCTACACCAGCTGGATTGGTCCCAAGTGATACTCATTGGTTTGGTAACATTTCTTCACAAACATTTTCTTTCTCTTTACTGCAATTCATCAGTTATGACAGAAACCTGGTTTTGTCTGAACATCCCCAGTTCCTGTGTATCAGAAAGTTTATTAGTGCTCGTAAGTTAAGGGAATGATTGTTTAATTACTGGCACAATTACTGCATTTTGTTTTGGAAATAAGTTGCTGGGAAGAAGGCCATAAGGAAAATGTTTGCTGATGCTGCATATGGCTCCTGCAAAACCTGACCTTGTAGCTCCTGCAGAACCTGACCTTTCCCTAGGTTTTATAGCAACCTTGTAAAGTCACCTTGTATTATCTAATGTCAAATTCTAAACTCAAAAAAATCATACATAAAAGGTGAATGAATTTGGGATTTTGCCCTAATGTTTTTCAGGGGTCTGTATAATATTTCCCATGAAGCAGGCATTTGATAAAAGACTGAAGTGCATGCTTCACTCCAGCAGCTCTGTCAAACTACCACTGACAATGGCATAAAGACTAACTGGGCAGCCCTAGGGTCTGCCCTGTCCATTCCTTAGGGAAAAAAAAAAAATTGTAGAGAGAGAGGACAGGGTAGATGAAGACACATGGAAGTTTTTAAAATTAATTATTGAGCAATATGGGGTGAGCTAAAGTACTGCTTAATGCCTCAGAGTGAACCACATCTAAGTATTGCATCTTTTTCTTGACCTTGAGGGAGAACATAGAATGCTGTTAAGCATGATTTCCAAGCTTTTATTAATCAGGGGAAAAAAACCTGTTCTTTGGACTGTATCCTTTGCTGTGATGTACTTAGGGTAAATAATGCATCAAGTTTACAATGAGTATTTTGACAGTCCAAACAGATATATTAGTCATTCTGCATTAACTGAGTTTCTAGAGGAGTGGGAAAATGTGCTATCTGTCCTCACAGTATCAGAAAATGTGCCTATGTAGAGTTCAAATGATACAAGAAGAATCATGGACTTTCTTTTCCAAAGCACTCTTTCAAAACACTGGATAGATTCGATTTGGAAAAATCACTGCAAGGTTTCCAAAGATGTGATCCAACTGGGTCACCTGAAACTTCTCATTATTAAATCCACAATATGATGTCTATTATTCCTCTGAATGCTTGTCTCCAGATTAGCCAAATCCCTCTATTAAACTCGAGAAAAGGGTTTTGTGAAATTAATTCCCACAGTTGCCTCTGAGAATCTGTTACATGGCATAGAACTTGTGGTTCTGTGCTGTCCTGACGTGTCAGCTCAGTCCCTGGGCTCCTGTAAAGGATCCATGACCATCTCATCTCTGTCTTGGCTAGTAGAGAATGGGGAAGTTTTACAACCATTTGGCTCTGGGGAATCTGTCACTACAGTCAAGGGATATGACTGAGGTGAGATTTAACGATACCCAGTAAGAGTGTATTTTGCCTTGGTCTTGTTCACTTTTGACCTTCTAACAGTTCACAGGAAAGACACTGGGGCAGTTTTAAATCTATCAAGATAGACTCCAAATAGCTGCAAAATTGTCCATTAATTAAAGATACTTATTATCCCAGGCAGCCAACATGGCTGCATTGCTGCTAACCTCAGTTTTGCTGCAGAACTGTAAAAGTGTAGATGATAGAATCTGGAGCACCACATAAGGTGTATCCTCACTGAAAATAATATTGCACTATAGAATGTTACTTCATGAATGTGTATGTTAAATTTGCTGTCTCTGTCTGGCAGTGTGCTGGTGAGGGAGTCACTGACACTCTGCTTGACTCCACAGATCTGTGCGAAGCCACATATCTGAAACAGGCTGAGTTGTAGGATTGAGTTAATACCAAAATGGCTCATGTTTACAAAAAAACAAAGCAGTTTTATTTTTTGCCTCTGCTTGAAATGAAACCTAGAAACCTGTTGCATGCTTCAGCTCATGGTAGTCTAATTAAACTGTCACAGTGAAACATATTTCCCAGATCTGAGAACATAGAGGGAAGTGTAAAACATACTAGAGTATGACTTTATATAACCTTGGTCTGTTTCCTCACAGAATATGGCTGTTCATCTTTATTGGCTATGCTACCAGAGCCCTCATTAACATTGGTCTTATTTGAAAAACAAAACTCAAGAACTTGTTATGCTGATTCTTTAAAAAACTCAGATAAGAAAGACTGAGATTTGAATCATCCATGAGCTTAGGCTGATAGGGCTGCACAGTTCTATTTTATATTTGACTTTTTAAGGGATCTTGTTGTAATTTGGAATGTTGAACCTGGTCAGAATTTTGCATTGTAATATATTGACAGGTGTATAAAGCCAGCTTTAGTAATTAATTTTCTATCCACCTATTATAGCTAAGTGTTTTAAAATACTGTTGATACTAGTGAACTCTGTGAAATACTTTGCCATTTTGTGGTAATCAGCAGCATATATAAGAATGGCTTCATGAGTCATTATACTTACACTGCACTTCCACTGTATTTCTCACAGGCAGCAGCTCAATTCTTCAGCTTGTGCCAGTAGAGGTGGTTCTTTTTGTGACATCCATTGAGGCTGAGGCCTGATGGGCAGATATCTTAAATTTCTATACAATTTCTTAGCAGATAAACAGAGAAACCAATGAATTAATGCCTCTTTTGTAAATTCTAATACACCTTCCAACTCAGCATATTCTGTAATTCTGTCACCATTCTGCGCAGGTCTAATAATAATAAACCATAAACAAGAAAAGTAGTACCTTTTCAGTTGTTCTCTATCATGAAGAAGAATCTGTTTCTAAGAATATTATCCATCATATATAGTATTTTTACAGCTTTCGTAGATTTCTTGTGGTAGCTGATCTCTATTTATGCTCCTATGAGCTAAAGGCTGAACTCAGCAATCCTGTGAATGGGAAAGGCAAGACTCACCACATCTTTTTCACTGTCACTTATCAGTGAAGGTACATTGACCCAAACTGTGAAAATGAGAGACAGGGGAAAGGGGTACACACACTTCACTTTGTCTCCCTTCACTATCTTCAGAAAATCCAGGTAAAGTAAAATCTAGGCACAACTCCTGGAAAAAGCTTTGCTAAATCTTGTTTATCTTCCAATCACTTTTTTTTTCTACAAAAGAAATATAACATCATTTCCATCTAGCTAAACTTTTGTAAGAGCCAAAGGATTCATATTCTTTCAGGTTTGTTGCTGATACATAAGGTAGAAAGCGATAATATTTAGAACTGACAAAACTAGTACCAGTTCTGCAGATGAATTCAGTACTTTATTGTGTTTGCTTTAGGACTTAAACTGCCATTAAAAAAATTAAACTTTCCAGAATATTTTATTTAAGCTTCATCTGAGTGTTACCCCTTGGATAAGACTAAAATATTTGGGTTTGACTTGGTCATATAGAGGGCTAAAATTAATATTTTGACAGCACATTTCACACAGAAAAAAAAAGTGGAATAATGAAATAGTTTAATAATTTTGTCTACACCTCACTGTCACAAAAGAATTAGAAACATTAAAAAAGAGCAACCCCCAAACTAAGTTCTGTTTTAAAAAAGAAAACCTACTATATAGAGGACTTGATGTCTTTGACCTACAAATTTCTTTGATGAACCAAACGAACCTTAGCCATCTGTTTTCAGTTATCTGGCACAAGTATATATTTCTTGTAGCTTAATCTTTGATTAAGATGAGAAGGGAAATGAATAATTTAATTAAATTGGATTTCTATGTGGAAGATTTATTCCCAGGATTAAAAGCTGTCTACTCTCCCAGGTCACAAGAGCAAATGAACCCTGTGTCCTCAAGTCTGCTCCTCTGTGGATGTTTGCCTGCATCATGAAGGGTGTACATAATCTGATACCATTGATGGCATTACATCAGAAGGATCAGGTCTGGAAAAGCTTAGAGAGCAAAATGTACTCAGAACTGCATGGGATACTCAAAGACAACTTACTTGCTTGTAATTTGGTCTGGCTATAACCTAGTGTGATTAGTTCTTTTTTTCGAGCTCACTACATTTTTGCTAAATTTAAAAGGAAAATTTCCTCTTTTTTTTTCCTTGTGACCTTTCTAAAGCTGCTAGAAGAGTGCACAGTTGTCTTGGATAGCCAAGTACACATGAGAAATTTTGAGCATGCCAAAATCCATCTACTAAAGGAAATTATTTGAGATTTCTCTAGAGATAACACTGAAAATTTAAAATGCAGTTAGATTTTCTCACTACTGCTGTGGGGGTAATTGAAAATGGTCTCTAGACCACGGATAAACCTTTGGGCATTGCAGCTTTTTCTTTATAGCACATGGTGGAAGAATTTATATGGAATCACTCCAGATGCCTCAAAGACATGTCATTTCCTCAGCTTCTAGGGCAAGAACAGCAGAAAGTTGTTTTAATCTTCCCAGGTAACATAGTTATGCAACTTCAGATTTTATGAACCTGCATTCCATCCAACTAAAAGTAGAATTTAATTAAGCATAGG
This sequence comes from Serilophus lunatus, assembly GCA_013399895.1. NCBI lineage: Eukaryota > Metazoa > Chordata > Aves > Passeriformes > Eurylaimidae > Serilophus > Serilophus lunatus. The sequence continues at coordinate 438,995 of VXBA01011249.1, read as the reverse complement.
AGAAGGCTGATAACATTAATCAAGGTACATGAAAATTACTCATTTGTCTCTGTTTCTTCAGAAATAACTCAGATGAACAGATGAAGAATGCCACCTAGAGTTAAGGTCAGGAATCTTGGTACCTCCCGGGGTACCAGTTTCAGGTTTCTACCCTGTGACCAAAACACAAAACAGTTGCTCAGAACAAGATAATTAATTGCTGAAGTTGAACGATATTATCTAGAAGGTGGTTGCCCTATAAGCATGAGAATTCAACTAATTTCTGTCTTCAAGAGCATATGCAACTTCTTCCATGAACATATATGATATTTTTAAAAACACAGTAGTCAGTATGGTGGCATGCAGGCTGTCTACATACAAACTTAGAGCAAGGATGCTGAGAAGTTGAAATAGTGAGAGGTGCTTTACAGCCTTTTCCACCATTATGCTACGATGCAGAGAAAGAGAGTTGAGAGGAATATAAGTTAAGTTGAATGTAGTATGCTAGAAGGTTTGAGGGGTTTTTTAGCCAAAGAATTATTAGACTATGCAAAATGTCTTAATACAAAGCATTCATTACTTTAAGATACTTTGCAATACTGAAAATAGCTGAAGGCAGAGTTTTGAGTGCTGGAGTAAGAATAAGAATTGCTAGAGTCAAAGGAAATCTAAAATTAAGCATTTTATTCATCTCTCTTGCCTGTTATGAAGAGCTCCCGATGGGACAGCAGCCCCACTGTCTCTTTCAATTTAATTACTCCAGCATAGTGCATGTGGTTCAGTTGACCAGATACTGACTTCTTCCCCTTCTGATACTTTCCAGCTCCAAGCCCTTGGTGACTCTGCTTTGCTTTCCAGGCAGGATGATGCATATACTTCTTAAAAAATTGGGTCATACAAAGAGTATTCAAGACTGCACTCTGCACAAATGAATACAGTGTCTGAGTTTTCAGTCTGTAGGATGTTTTCCAACTCCTGATGGCAAAACACTTCTGAGCAAAGTTTGCACGAACAACAGTCCCTCAAATTCTAAAGGTGGCCAGGCTATTTATTCTTTGGGAATTAATAAGGTGATTAAACTTGTGTTATACACCAGCACCAGATTGATGTTTTTCGGAAACACAAATAATGAAATTGCAATTTTACTCTCTGTTCTGGCTATAACTTTGATTTTAGTTTGACTGTTGGTACCCTAAAATCTGCAAATTGCGTAGAGATTTGCACCTTCTCAGCAGCCTCAAGTAGAAGCCCAAAATGCTGCCCTGCCACGATGGAACCCTGTCCAACGTGGGGCTGAATGACATGCTGAGGTCCAGGGTTCTAATCAAGATTTAGACATAAACTCCTGGCCTTGACCGTAGTGACCTGGTTCATTTCCCTCTCTAAAACAGAAAGATAAAGCCTGCTTTTTTTGCATGAGGTTTCAGGTTCATAAAAGAATATACATAAGAAATAGGAAGTACAGTGTAATGATTTAATAGACTTTCCCATAGCCCATAAAAATCTTCGTAAGTAAATCTGTCCTAAATAATTAAAACAAGATAAAATGTAAAAAAAAAAAAATTAAAAAAAGTAATAGTGGTCTTTTTTGGTCATAGATACTTTTTTGGGTGAGAAGGCCTTCACTGACTGGGTGTTGAACAGCACTTTACCAATGGTTCCTTTGCTATGAGTCAGGTAGCTGGCAGAGAGAGATGGCTTCCTGTTTTGCTTTGAAAGGTTGTTTTTTTGTAATCTGGGTGTTGCTAAATCAAATTTTTTTCTTCTGTGAGTCTATACACGATAACTCAGCAGAGACTATGAGGCTATTGCATGATATGCAGTGCTCCCAGGGTTCTCAAGAATATTGTGAAAGTTGTGACCTTTTTGTTCTTAGTTTAAGGCTCTGTTTTCTGGAACCCTGGCATTAAATCTCTTTAAAAGTGAAAATAAGACCAAGAGTTTCAAGATCAAGGGCAAACAGAGGCCAGGATGTATTTTGTATTTTTACAAAATGCTCCTGGGCAGAGCCTGGACAAACTACAAATTTGTAATGCTGATCTGACTATTGATTTCACAGAGAAACTGGGAAAAGTCTTGCATTTGCTTGCTTCAGTGTACAAGGGAAGAGGATGGGTAGAGCTATGAGGTTGCCAGTATACAAAAAGCCAAAGAAATATGTTGTGTTAGAAACTGTGGGCACTTCTTGCTGGCTGGTTTCAGGTAGAAGGTGTGTGTACTTGTAGCCTGCCAAGCTGGAGTTGGATGGACAGCTCTGTCTGTCAGCTCTTCCATTACTTCTTTTTCCTCACAATATTATTGACTGGTTACTGGTCAAACCTTCTAAGGTGCGTATAATTTCATTTAGGTTGCTGGGAACTATGTCAGAACCTTATCTCTGAGAATTACTTCATTACCAGTAAAGATATTCCTCTAAATCCGTCTGACTTCTGTTTTCTTTAGTGCAAGAATCAAGAAGAGAAAAGGTAACATCAGCTGAGGACTTGGTACTTCCTCTGCAAAGCTGCAGCTGCTGGTTTGTCTGCAACTGTGCCCCCTCCGAGGCAAGGTCATTTCCTTCCTCAAAAGGCCAACCACACCAACGCCTGTGTACATCAAACAGGCTTTGGGAAGGAGCTGTGTGCTGTGGTGAGCAGTGCTCTGTGACGTGGCTCTGCTCAGAAGCTTGAGGTGCCGAGTGTTTCCAACCACACCATCAGCATGGCCATTCCTGCCTTATCTTGATAAGAATTGAGTCATTTTTCAGTGGGCAATTACATCAGGATTTCTCTTTTTTTTTTTTCCTACTTTTAAAACAGATTTTCTGTAGCTCAAAATTTATGTTTTGATTTGAGCAACACAAAAATTCTGGGGAGAAGTAACAATCTCTCATAGACTTTTTAGTCTCATTGCAACCCACCAGCAAAATACCCACATTCTGAAAGTCAGAGAGCAGGCACTGAAAGGTGCTCTGTCATTCTCAAGAATGGGAGAGAGATAAAGCTGTTACAACAGGAGAACACCAATGTTACCTTCTGACAAAAATTGAGGTTGTCATCACAGATGTGTGTTTCTGATTGACTTTTTTGAGATGGTGAGAAAAGAGCATATATTTATCTGTATCAACACAGGCAGTGCAGATTGACATTTCTTACGCTGATTTTTACCCTGTGTTGGTTTTCATTTAGTCAGGGTTGTACTCTGATACATATTAGAAGGTACCTTCAAGGAATACCTCTAAAAGTGAAATTATTTGGGGGAGGGGCGGAGGGGTGGTTTGGGTATTTGGGGGCTTTTTTTTAGAATCAATGCTTATTTTTCCAAAAACTTTGATCTAAGAATGCATTCAGCTTGGATAGTCACAACCTTCCTGTGAAAAACAGGCAGCTTATACAGAGAAAAATGAGTGCTAAATGTGGAAGTGATTAGTATATGACCACGAGGAGCACTCATGTCTTCAGGAAACCATGTGGCCATTTGCATTTACATCCCCTCTAACACATTCATTGCTGAAGCCTAGAATCTGTCAACAGTATAAATCAATCCCCTGCATATATCACTAAGTTCAAATTTATTATACCATCAAGGTGGAGCTCAGCTATCCTTGCTGTCATGCTGCTTTAAATAAGCAAATAGATGAAGATAATTTAAATATCATCTGGTTTTGGAGAGGATTGTGCTCTGTGCTTATATTGCAAAGAATTTTTGTTGGATTGGATTGGAAATAACAGATCTGAGTGGGGAATTTTTTAAGTGAGGCAGAACTGAAAGGGATTGAAAACTGATACTGAGTTTTTATATAATGCATCAAAGCTTTGGCATGGTTATTTTCTTTATGAGTGTGTAACTCAATCTCCTAATGTGAATTAGTGTCACATGCATGACAGGGCAGTGAGTATTGTGATGCAGAGCTAGGCATTATCTTTTGGGCCCAGGTGCAGTGAGCCCAAACTGGTATGACAGACATATCCTGACTGTCAGATTTGTTTATTCTTTCCCTATAAGAGGGAATGGACCAGATATTTATCTTGTGGTGAGACTATATGAAAAGAATTAGCCAATTGAAGTAGGGATAAAATTAACATTTTATGAAAACAATTTTAGTACAGTTCATACTTCCTTCTATGACTATTAGGAACTTCTGTAATTCTTCCCCACATTATATATGAGTTCTCCTGAAATGTTAGGTGGAGGTGAATGTTTCACCTACAAGTTGCTGCACTTGTGAACTAAGGAATAGTTTTAATTTTTTCCATTTTCTGCAGATCTGTTTCTCAACATTCCTGCTAGGCAGATGGAAATCTTTCCATTCCTATTTAGAGACATCATGAAACAATAGAACTAAGGAAAAGTTAAATCATATTATTCTATTTTACCAATTCAACATTAATTTACATGGCAGACCTGTTTATAAATTATTCAAATAAAACTCTGTGATTACAGTTAAGTGTAGTTCTCAATTATTTTTTTAATAATAAATTGAAAAATACTTTTAATCACCTTGGTTCCATTGCTCTTGGGCTATGATGAAAAATTCTGTTCCTCTTGGCTGTTTACATGTCTGAGTCTGATGTCTGATGGTGGATCCTCAGTACAGTTAACTATTTAAAATGAAGGGCAACAAGTCCATAGCCCCAGTTCCAGAACATTCAGCTAGAACAACTCGATCCCTTCCCATCCTCTGATTTGTATCTTAAAAACATCTATAAACAAAAATGTTCAGCAGAGAGTCTAACATCGGCTCACAGACTCGATGAGAAAGGGGAGAGGCATTTCTTCTCTTAAATAAGATGAAAGTTCGGTGTCCTATTCTTAAAGAGCTAGTGGGACAGAGATTTTGGCTGAGATCTCCCACAATTCATCTAATTGCTGTAGTCGTTTAAGAGGTGATGGTTGGAGAGGGAGGAATGGGGAAAACACCCTCTCTTTGTCTTCTTGTGTCCCCTGAGTATTCTCAGAACATGCGTGGCAAGGAAAAGGCATAATTGTCCCAGTGTGAAATCTGCAGAGCATTTGAATGTGTAACAGCCCTTCAACAAGTTAGGAGTCAGGTCTTGGGTACTTATGTTGGGCCACTGCAGCCTGAAACTAATGCTGAGAGAATATGGGTATTTGTAGAGTTCAAGAAGTAGGATAATCAACAATGTGGGACTTTGGCTCCTGATCTCAAAGCCCTGTATCCAAGTGCTTTTAACAGACATGGCCCATAGTGAGAAGTGCAGCTATTCTGTGTTCATGACACACTCCTCATCATCAACAAAAGTGGGTGTGCTGTGCTCAACATCCAGCGCCCAATCATTTCCCAAACCCTGTAATCTAAAAAGCTCATGATTAACACTAATTAAAAAAATAATTACATTCTGTGGAGTATCTGAGTGGACAGATGCACAATGGCTCAAGCTTCATTCTTGCTTTCATTGCACATCTTTAGCCCTGGCCTCTGTCAGCAGTAAAAGAAAGTTTTTGGTTTTGGCATATGCGGGATTGCTGCTGCAGATCTCTGTGTTCCTCAGGGCTCCCTCTCAGGAGCAGTATTAGTTAGCACTTTGGCAGCCCCAAAGAGGACACCAGTGCTGAGTATGCAGTCAGAGGCACCATGGAGCTATCCCATGGCTTATGTGAGGCAAAAGTTTTCTGAGAGGAAGAGTTGTAAGTGAGCACACACTGTGCTGTGTCTGATTGCCAGCCCTGAGCTGCTTGTGTTCAGTGTGGGATGCGGGATGGGATCCAGCTGAACCTACACATGGACACAGAGGAGCGATATGGTCCATCAGCGACTGCCTGCCTGTATTATTAATCACTTGCTAATGTGGTGTGTTTTCTTAAATTAGTACCAAAAAATAAAGATTAGACAATGACTGATTGAAAAAGGATTTTCTTTTTCCCTAATGAGCCACATGGAAGAAAATCTCGTGAATAATTTATCAGCTGGCTAATGACTGAATATAGCTTTTATAATGCTGACGAAATGGTGCTAAATTCATCCCTGATATACCCCATGGAATGGCACCAGGGAGCAATTTGGACCAATCAAGCTATTTCAGATATTTTTAACTGTTTCAGTATCAAAGCAGAAGTGAGTAGGTAGCTGTAATAGACAGAGTCTCAAGGGCCCTTCAGATTGTTTCAAATGAGTGGGGTTTTTATTTTGATCATTTGTGATGTTACATCTACAAACAATACCAGAAAAACTAAAGAAGACACTCATTTAGCAAAGATGCATGTAACCGTTTATTCAACATAAACTGTAGTCAGAGGAAATAATAACCAACAAATCTAAAAAATAATTAAACTATACAATGTTGAAGTATCGCTCTTTTCTGTTGAATTGATTTATCTTCTAAAAATAATTGTTTGCTGTCATTTCTCTTTCAAGCACGAGGAATGTCACTTGTTATCTATCAGAAACTATTCATTAGAAGTAATTATTTTGTTGATTATACTCCTGCCAGAAAAGATAATAACCTTTAATAATATAATACAATACAAGAAAATTAAATAAGAAGCAAAACCTCTTCTTGAGCCTTATCCCCTCAAGATCTGGGTCCAAATTTTGTGGGGTTGTGTTCGAGGTTTTATTTTACAGTTTGAGGGGGAGTGTGAGGGGGTTTTTGTTTGTTTGTTTGGGGGGGTTGTGTGGTTGGTTTGTTTTGTATGTGTGGGTTTGGGGGCGGGGAGGGTTGTTTGGTTTTGGTTTGGTTTTTTGATTTGGTTTGGTTGGGGGGAGGCATTTTTTTTGTGTGTGTGTGTGTGTGTGCAAGGATGTTTGTTTGTTTGTTTGTTAGGTGAAGAAAAATACATATTTGAAGAAAATAAGGACTCCTAAAAAAATAATTGGGCCAGTTGTCCTGCTGTTTTTATCAATGTAGGAAATAGAACAGATGGGGTTTAGGGAGGAAGGTGAAAATACGACTGCACAAGAAAAGTGGCAATGGCAAAGAGAGCTCATTTTCCCTAACTGGGAACACTGAGAAGGCCTAATGATTGGGCTTTGCTCTAACAGGCATTGAGTGCCCAGTAATTTTAAATTTCAAATTAACTTCCTGGTATTATGTTCTTAATAAAAACAAATGGCATGGGGAAAAGAAAAAGAGATAGGCCAAACTTCATCTTCTGAGGAATTAGAATGTTTCTGTCCCTACTGTATCAACGCCACTTGTGTTGTGAAGTGTTGCCGTATATCAAGTACAAATCCTGGAAATCAACTGAGTGCTTTGGAAGGTGATGAATGTTTCTGATGCAAACTTTCATTGCCTCAGTATGTCTGCCGTAATTATCAGTGTACCCTAAACATAAAGGCCAAATTGAATGTTATACTAAAACGGTACATTTTCTGAGTTCCCAGTGAGCAGAGCAAAACCGCTGTCATGTTGCGGAGTTTTGCAAGCACTTTAGACTGGCATTTATGGGATCAGAAACGACGCTTAGCACATAAATTCGGCGTGACACAGACAGCAGGTTTGGCTCGCCGCACAGTTGTTTTACGAAAGCTCCAAATCCTCCAAGTTTACAAGGATAGTAAATTCCTAAAACATGCTAGTTACTAAGCTGAGGAATTAGGCATTTACAACTTTTCGTTCCCCACGGATATTCTCTGTGAGCATAAATCTGGGCGTGCGTCACAGCTGCTTTCCTTGCGGGAGCCTTTCCTCGCCTCTATCCTATATGTACATACGGAGCAACAGAAAATGCTCCATCGGCTTAATACGCTCGCACCTGGTATCGCTTCAAACTGCCACAGGTGGGGTTTAACCGGAGACACCTCGTTGACTCGCGCTGCCTCGCTGCCGCGGCGCCGGTGTCAGGGGGGATCCCGGGTTTCGGGGGNCCGCGCCTCCCCCGCGCGGATGGGGTGGGGGGTCAAGAGACAGTTCTTACAGACGAGGAAGTCTGTAAACAAACAGACAAACCCGCCGGGCCAATGACCGGAGCTCAGAACTAACTCTCTCCGGTTTTTACCCCGTGTTCCTGTGTCCGTTTGTTCGGGCCATGGGCTTGCACTGCCTTGAGGTCGGTTTGAAGGATTTAACCTGTGTGTTTGCCACAGCCTTCATCCAGTGAGCCCCCCTTAGTGATGTGGGTAAGGGGGTGGAGACCCTCACAGCCGCCAGATCGGTTTAGGAGCAGGATCCCGTGCTGTGTGTCGTCACTGACCGGCGGGTGGGGGAAGAATTGGTGTGGCTGGCCCCTGCACTGGATGCATGACGAGAGTGATGGGTCAGTGGTGCTGGTACCACTGCTCAAGACTGAGATGCTGGAGTTCTAGCAGGTACTGCAGCGGCAGCTCTCCTGTCCGTGCTCAGAACAACCTAGAGCCAAGCATAGGGATTCATAGATCCACAGAGATTTTGTCACCTAAAGGGACCATCAGACCATCTAGCCACTTGTTTTGTTAACATAGGCTGCAAAGTTTTGCTCAGATTTGCACTGAGCTTCTAATTTGCTTACTGAAATCATCTTCCCCAGAAAAGCGTCTTCCTTTGATATGACAAATAGCAATAGGTGGGGAATTCACCACATCCTTTGAAGTTTTGCCACGGTAGTTAATCACTGTCACAATTAAAATGTGCTACTGCAATATAATTTGATTTTTTGTCTGGCTCCTGTGGCTGTATACAGGTCTCCATCATTCTGTCCTTTAAAATAAAGAGCCCTTGAATCCCTGGTTTTTTTCTTTTCTAAAAATTTTTATGCGCCAATCAGCTCATCTTTCACTTTTTTGATAACATGCATAGATTGAACTTTCTAGCTCTCCTTGTATTGTGCTTTCCCCAGCACTCAAGTCACATCTGCAGCCTTTCGAATTTATCAACATGCTTTTGAAATTGCCTCTGCTAAGCAGTGAATATAGCAGGGAATGTGTGGTGCCACTAGTCTTATCAAATACCCTTAAGAAGCTGGAATTTGTTTACCAGATGCTCCATTTCATAGTAGCATCAGCTACACTAGGCTGAGAGTCGTTTTTTGGCCTTGAATTATAAAGCTTACATGTTTAGAAGCCACTTTGCAGGATAAAGCTTCCTGCCCAGGCTTGAACTGCCCACATCAGAAGGCCCTGCAGGTATCTGATCGAGAGGATTGCAAAGTTTTGTTCCTAAGGGACCACAGACTTTGGACTATGCTTCACACCTACTGCTTGTGCCTGAAAGAGCTCAGAGCATATATTTGATATGCTCAGCAAGGTCTTTTCAGGAATGAACAGAACCAGCAAACTGTAGTCTTAGAGTCAGGAGTAAATCTCCATTGCTGACTATCTAGGGGAACTGCTTTGTGCGTTTTTGTGGCATGGTCTTTAAAATTTGTTTCAAGTGCCAGCAGCATTCAGGGACAAGATTTGTCTTACAGTTCATAGGGGTACATAGGAGTTTTGAGGATTTAACTTGCTTGCTTTACCCCACTCCTGCTGACCAACATTTTCCTACAGATTTGCCCTTCCCTTTCTGGGGTTAGGTTTTCTCTTGTCAGAGGTGTTCTGGGAACATGTTGGCTACCTCCTGTCCTGATTCAATTTCTTTCTGTATTTTGTGCTTTCTGGTTTTTGCCCTTCTCATTCACTTGTGCATGTTCCTCACATTTTACTCATTGTCCAGATTCTGTTGTTCTTTCTACTTACCACCTGTTTACTTTTCAGCTGTAGCACTTATTGGGCTGAGCCTGAGATGTTTTTCCAAGCCTATTAATCCTTCTTATTCAGGGTTATGTACTTAGTTTCCTTTTGCTTGAAAGTTCATTCATCCCTTTGGGGCAGAAGCTCCAAATACTCTCTAGCTCCAAGACATTAACCAGACAGGGAGCGATTCAGGCACCTGGGTGCCAATAGCAGAATTGATACCCATAAAACATCAAGAATAGAAATACATGTATGCAAAGCTTTTGGCAGTTGACTTGTTGCAGGAGTTTGCTGGAAATCTAAAGAGACCAAGTAGCAACTTCAAAACTCATTTTTCAAACACCCTACTGTTGAAAATTCCTGCTTGAACGTCTGTCTCTGATCAGATCAATGAAAGCAGCACTCAGGGATATTTGAGTGACTAGATTAAGCTATTTGTCTCCAAGTTGTTTCTGCTCGTTTGGGTCTGGATGTTAAGGGTAAAACATCTGAGAATCTGCTCATTTCTGGGTCTTGATCAGTCATATCCAAAGATTTGTAACAAAAAGCAATAACCCCCCTCCCTTATGCAGTATAGAAATCAGATGATAACATGATTCCAGTTAAAACACCTGCTTAGATAACTGCCTGATAACACCTAAATGCCTGGTGGTTTCAGCCAGAGCTGACTTGTTGGTTTCAGAAGTGCTTTCTGATGTGATGCTATTTGTGCCTAATTACATGTTGGCTTGTGGCTTGAGTCCAAGCTCTCCCACTATCCTTGCTTCCTGTTGTTGGCACATGTTTCAGCTTGGCTGCAGGCAAATCAATTGTGTTTTCTAGGGAAGGAAAAATCAGGTCCTACATGGGGTCTAGCTTGACTCTGAACCATGCCTTGCCAAGCACTGGAATCTCAAGGCAGTTTGGGCCACTGACTTGAGACCACTCTTGGCCATGGCTAATGAAGACACTTGTGATACAGCTTGTGCAATTTCAGTGTATAGACATTCCTAGCTGACTAATTTCCTGAGCTGGTTCTTGTCTTTTTAACAGTGTCACCTCTTTCCACAAGAATTTTCAAAGTTTAGATACTCCCTTTTGCACTGGAAAAATGCAGTGGCGCAAGCAAGAGAAGTTGTGCTTTCATAGCATTCTTATGCATTCATAATCTGCTACATTTTGTACCATTTCAGAGGATTGTCTCATTCTGACATTTCAGTGAAACATAAAATTATCAAATTGAATAACATCTCAGTGTAGGGATTTTGGATGATAAATAAACTAAGGCATAATTTTTATCATTTATAAGGTCAGTAGCCACATGATACTTGCAACATGTATGTGATTAACATCAATACTTTGAATACCTGAAGAGCCTATATCCTAATACATGTGATCTATAGATGGCTTTTATGTCAGCTAACTTATAGTGCTCTATGCCTACCAGTCATTGATATCTTCTCAGTTTTTGCATAAAAGTAAATATAATGTGTACGATTTCAGATCCAGCTTCTGATTATGTGAAAAGCATAGCCAAAATCTGAAGATCTTGTGTACGTGGGCTCTCTCACAGGACACAGGCAAAAGTGATTATGGAAGGCTGCTGTGTAGCAGTAACAGGAGATGGATAGGAAAGGATTCTGTGTTTGCTGTTAACACAGCAACTGTGTCCAGATGCTGGGGACTGTATATTGAGCAGGACAGAACCCTGTTGCTTGGTCTCCTTCCTTTTGCTCTCCTTTTCGCTAAGGTTGTTGTGATGGAAGTATGTCAGCATACAAAGCAGGTGTGTCACAGCTAGACGCACAGACTCAGTTAAAATATAATGGTAAACTTATTTTACTAGGGCTCTTCACAGTTTTAGGGCAGCATCAAGTACCCTGGGGTCACAGGGCTGAGGAGGGTACAGGGCAGTGGCAGGAGTCTGGACAGGGAGAAGGAGGCTGAGGAAAAAGAGGCTGAAGGGAAAATCAAAGTGTGGATCCAGCCTTCTGCCTGCTAGCCATGCTACTCCTCTGTACCAATAAGATCACCTCTGTACCTGTAAGAGGAACAATAAGATGGAGGTTTACTTAGTGTGATAAGAAATCAGATGTAAAATAGAAAGACTGTTCAAAAGCCTTGTGCTTTTATCTGATGGCTGATTGTATACAGAGTAGATATTAGCTTTTGTCTCCTCACCCTCTCATTTCACTCCCACTTGCATGCAATGACTACACAGTTTTTGGAGTGAGCACTTGTTTGCACTGAATAATGTGGATCCTGGTCTGTGCTTCAGGCCACTGTGTCATTGGCATTAGAAGGCTATTGATATTTTTAATAATTTGGTTTTGATTGAATCAAGAAAAAATGAACCAGATAATTCTATGCAAAATATAGCTGGAACTTTCAGGTCACAACAAAATTTTTCAATCGGGTCAAACAATCCAAGGCCATCCATATTCCCAGCTAAATGTAGGATCAATGATTCTTTGAAGAAAATAAAACAAAGCAAAACTTATTAAAAGAGACTAATAGTAGTGCCAGATTGCTCAAAACCTAACACCAGCATGAAAAAGGAATATTGCAAAACCCAAAAAAGAGCTGGCTGAGGGAGCTGAGGCCCAAGGCAAGCTGCAATTGTTTTGCCTTTTCTGCAGATAGAAATATCTTTGTCTCAGAGGAAATAGAGCAGACATTCTTTGTAGCTGATTTCCTTCTGACTTCCTCTGTGCTAGAGATGCATGTTTTCCTAGAGCTTTTTGAGAAACTAAATATTTCTTCTGTGATTTCACACTTCAGCAGCTTAAGTCCAGCTAGTTTTCAATGATATTAAATTTTGCTTATGTTAACAAAAAAACCCAACCCTACCTCAACTTCACTTTACTTTCCCTACCAGACTATTTTACTCACTTCAGGACATTCATGCACTCCAGTGTGTGCTTTCACTTATAATCAAGCTGAATACTTAAGTTTTTAGTGGCAAAGTTCATGTTTGCATTGTTTTCTCCACTGTTTAGTCTGGCATCTGTTTCCATATCACTGTTTTGTGTTAGAATTAGCAGGAAAAAAAAGAAGTGTAATTATGCAGTACAATTGGATTTTGTAATCATTTTCAGATGGCAGATCCCATCCTTCCTTTTCTTACTGTTCACTGAAACTCAAAACACTGTGTAGAATGTTCTGGAGGTAAAGAAATAGGGATGAAAATCACCTCAGTGAAAGGTTGCCAAAGGAAAAGAAATTTAAAAAATAGGGTGTGAATTGGTAATCACTGAGGGAAGAATTTATTAATCACATTGAGTGCAGAAAATGGACTAGTAAACAGTGTGATGATAAGGTCATAATTACAATATCATGAAAATGAACACCCAACCCACAGTCTTTTCTTCAGTCTTTGCCTAGATGAACCATTTAAAAAGCATGCTTGTCCAACATCATTTTCTCTCTCTGTTAAGAAAAATACAGAACTTCTTGAGCTTACAGTAGAAGATGTACTACGGCTTAGTTAGCCAGCTCAGGCAGCAGCAGCTGCTGCTGTAACATCCAGGGAGATGGACTTTGTTCCCATGCATGAGGACTGATCCACAGAGTGCTGTTGCCATTTGGATGGCATCTTTTCACTTTGCTCAAAGTTGCCTCAATGAGGAGTTGGTAAAAATCCCTTCCAGAAAGATAGATGGCTGCTTCTTGCCTTTTTGAGATGGGGAGATGTGAGCCCTTTGTGGATAGAAAGGTGATTAGAAAGCTATATCATATTAGAAGCATTCAGCAGAGTGGGGTATCTGGGTGGGAAGAAGGACACAAGCCCTTTTTCACAGTCCTGTTTGATAGAAGCCATTTAAGAAAATGTGTAGTTCCTTACTTCCAAATGTTAAGGAAATAGTATCTCCTGGCTGTGCTTGTAGCTTTGGGCCTCTGACTTTCCAGCACTGATACCATAAGTTGGTTTGTATTGGCTAGCATAACACTGAGAAATCAAGCTGAAAGAGACTTTGTGACAAAATTGATTTATTTTTCCAATGAAATTAATCTCTGTCAGTTTGAGATGATAAAACGACACACAGTTGCCATCCTACTTTTCAGAGTTTGCCAAGGGCCCTCTTCCTGATGTTATGAAGAGGGGAAATGTATTTATTTCTACATGTGAGATTTATTTATTCCCTTTCACTTCCATCTCCCTTTCATTTATCAGTCCAGGAAAGGAGCATGTCAGTTTAAAACAAACAAAATACTTGACGTGTGAGTGGCTCCAGATTCACTGCAGATCCCTACAGAAACTTTCATTGTGAAATATGCCTGTTTGGATTATGGTGAAAGCCTAGAGTTTTGTGGATTCCTGCTCACCTCCATTTGGGTGACAGTGCTGTGCTCTCTAATTGACCAGCAACATTCAGCATGTTTTGATTTCTGTCTTGTTCCTTTTCGTGCCTCCCATATCCTCAGCAGTGAATCTAAAGGTACCTCCTATTCAGTCTGCAGATATGTTTTACTGTTAGTGGGTTATCCAGTGAAATTAAAGGCCTCAGTTTTTAACTGTTTCATAATCTCACTTCTGCACAAGGTACATCCTAAAGAGCTTCACATGCAAAGTATAGTCTACTTGATGGATAATATTAAAAAAAAAATCATGAAAGCCTTGTTTGGTGGCTTTGTGGCTGCTTGTGAACTGGCCATTTGCCACTGAACTACAAGTCTGGAAGGAAAGCAAAAAAAAAAAAAGCAAGCAAATTCTTTATTATATTTTGTTATGGAAGACATGATTTGCAACATAGACACAGTTGTCACCCAAGAAAGACTCGTTGTTTCTAACTTCTTGAAAGATACTTTCTTGATTAATTGATGGACTGTGTGTGGGCTCTTTTCTTCCTTTCCTGGCACAGATCCTGTTAAATACACAGAGGGTCAAATAGTTCTCTTGGTCTTCCTTCACGGAGGCCAGCTGGAGAGTTTTAGTATAACAAAGCACACTTTTCCCTTCTGCCATTCACCTCTGTGTGAACTGACAGTGGGCACTTGAGACTTGGTTTGTTCTCACTGACTTCAGAATGTATTTCTCTCCTTCAACACACTGCCAAATGGAGGCTTTTCTGAGTGAATGAAGAAGATATATTATTGAATGTGTCTGTCTTTGCCATAGTAGAATTATTTTCATGTCCATGATACAAGACACTGTTGTGTTTCGATGTTATTTCAAGTTACTTTGGGGTATTTCAAGTAGACGAGCTAGTAAAGTAATTTAGTGAAACAAAGAACTTCCTGAACATAGATGTGGAAAAGACATCCAGTAGTGAGAAGTTCTTGGATTTTTTTAGAGTATATGCATGGGTATTAGAAAGGGAAAAACTAGGGGAGAAGAGGAAAGCACTTTTATGAGAGACCAAGTCAACTGGGAATATGCTACTGAATGGTGTGCATGGATCTACTACTACTGGAAACTAAATGTAACTTGAGGACATAGGTGGTATTTATTGGTGTTTAATGTGTGGTAATGGCTGCAAGAAATGTATTTTTCTGTGTAAGCAATCTGCTACCAACTTCATCAAAATGAAGACAAGGAGTAATTTAATTGAAATGGTAATAAATAAATTCATACAGATACTGAGACTTCTTTTGTACGTTCTTATCTTTTGTGACCATGCATCTTTCTATTTGTGACGTCTAGGTTGTGCATTTCTTTCTAAAGGAATGGCTGGCCATTGGCAGTTATCCAGTTTCTCAGTATTTTACCTCCCAAATTTAAAATGGCGTCAGGAGTTTAAGAAGTATCTCTAGAGTGCATTTATTGCGGCTAACATTGGTTTTACCAGGTTTCACAAGGAAATAGGATCATCTCTTAGCATCGATGGGCGCATCTAAAATGCAGTTGTACGGCACTTTCATGCCTCAGGGCATGCCAAGGGTGAAATGCGTTTACACAGGAGAATCTGAGATCTTCTTCTGCAGAAGATTATTTTTACCTTTTTTCAGCTGAAAACCTCTGAACACCAGATTTAAAACTTTAGTGATGGAAGACAGGGGAAATATAAATAAAGAATTCCCTGAAGCCTGCTGTGACTAACAATTGTACAGCAAGAGACTATCAAAGCATGAGAGGCATAAGTGCTTTTGAGAAAACCAGAAGGCTTTACAGTCTCAGACTGCTTTAACAATGAGTATGCAATCAGTTCAAATTATATGGCAAACTCTTAAATAGCGTCAGTGTATTTTGGCATGGTGGTTTGGTTTAAATGCATTAAGCTTTTCAGTGAGTATTAATAATATGGCATTAGAGCATTAAGTACAGGATGAGCTTTGCCAAATCTTTGCTTTAGCTCTTTGCCTAAAGTCATGTTTAAAAGGTAATTTCGATGTGGTTTTAACTGGCTGAAGTGCTAACCTAGTAAGGGCGAGGGAAAAGCTGGCAAGGGCTATTGAAATTTTGAGATCTTAGATTTTTGGATTACAGTCATAGTGGGATGAAGCTGGATTATTATGTGAACAGAGCTCTGTTGCAGCTTGCATGGCTGTAAAATGAAAGGAGTTTCATCAAAAAAAGGGAAAGGCAGCAAAATAATATATAAAGTACTGGTGTATATGTACATGGGCCAGAACTTTTTATAGCAGCAAGATAGCCTTTGGGTTCCATTACCTGTCTGTGCTCCAGACTTTGACTCTGCCACATGAGGCCCTCTTCACTTTTAGAAAATACCCTTTTAGTCATTAGTTGCAGGCAGGATCCAAATAACCTCTGGATCTGACAGCGGGATAAAAGCTATGATTCATCTGATGGCTAAACATGTATTCAGTAAATAGATTCAGAAAGAGACAGAAGAGGGAATTGTGATGTGAAGGAGGTCTGGCCTTCATGGCACTGTGTCTAGTCCGTGTTAAAGAGAAGGAGCCTCGAAGATATTTTGTAACTGGAGCCTAACAGAGCTTTAGGCTGAGGCTGTGATTCGGGATGGCTGACTGTAGCCTTGGGAATACTGCTTTGGAAAATTCTTTAATTGGAAAAACAAACTCCCAACTAAAATTATGTTTTGACTTTTCCCTTCCCTTCCCTTCCCTTCCCTTCCCTTCCCTTCTCTTCCCTTCTGTCAAAGTAGTTTTTTTCTTCTGGCTTTATGAAAATATTGTAAACTTCTTAGTTAATGATCCCGTACAGAACCTCTGCACTCAGCATTGGTTGCTGGCTTGAATATTTGAACTGATCTGCAACTTCTTTGGGTATCACTTTTTAGTCGACCTGAATAAACTAGTCTACCAGAGCTTGGAAATGTTTGAGAGAGACCCGAGAGCCACCTCTACAGTATCAAATCTGTCTTCTAGCCTGTACACTTAGCAAAGGAGTGGCAACACATCCAGATTCTATCCATTTAGATTAATTTAATTTAATTGATTGTAATTTAATTTAGTAGAAGAAATTATGTTGTCAGCATTAGTTTCTTTATTGTATTATCAAAATATCCATATGGGCTATTGTATTCTGAGTATTGTATTCTCTCTAGTTATTCAACAACACATGATATTCTTGTGTCATCTTGAGCAGTTTTCTTACGTGTTTCATGACAAAACTGCCCATGTGTTTCATGGGCAGGTTCACTTGCAGTTCCTTTAGACACGTGGCCAGAGTAAATGATAAATAAAGTTGGCAGAAAGCACAACAAGTCAGGAATGTCTCATAATTTCTAAAATTATTCTGGACTCTTCCAGAATGCAAAATCCCATGGAAATATAGGCTACTTAGGAACTTTTGAGGCCACGCTGTACATTTAACTCACTTTCAGATACCTAGGATTTTTTTAAAATTTTCTATTAACTGAAGGCAAATTCTTGTGGAATTATTGTATTAAATACTTGATGGATATTTTTATAAAGTCTCAAGTAGTGCCAAATACTTTTTTTAAGCAAGATGTTTTACCTGAAAGACCTCAAGCCTTAGCCAATGCCTGCACAATCTACAACATATTCCCTGTGAATTCTAATTCAGAGCATAAAATTTCTTTGGCTTTTCCAGCCTTCTTTTATAGTGACATTTTGAATTACTGCTTCTATAGTAAGGAGTATGTTGAAACATGTTATACAGTCCTAGAGTTTAAGAGAATAAATTAAGATATTAATAAAAAACAGATTAAATGATGTTGCGCTCCAAGCCTTAGCTTCTGATTTCTTGACTTTGAGTCCAGTGCTTTAGCATTGATTTTTTTAGCGATACCTATGAAGATCATTTTTCCCTATCTATCTATCTATCTATCTATCTATCTATCTATCTATCTATCTATCTATCTATCTATCTATCTATCTATCTATCTATCGTCTCACAATCGATAAATCAAATACACAAACACTTGATCCGAAAAGACTATTTAGATATTTTATGGCCTATTCAGTACAGCTATAAGGATGTTTCAAATGAGAACATATTGTTCAAAGCTGTGAAAGGAATAACATATCTCACAAAATGACAGAATAAGGGCATTACTGCTGAAAAAAGTAGAATTACATGAAGAGTGAGGAGAATAACATGCCAGAGATGATTTATATATACCAGAACACTGCTGTAACAGAATTTTTTTTTTGCCTGATGAACACCTTACAGGATCTCCTTCCACCAGATCTGAATTAATTTTTTTTTAAACACAAGAAATGTGTAGAAAATTTTCTTGCAGACAAGATGAGTTTTGAGAAAAAATGCTTATTTCAGTTGGAAAAATACTTGATATCTTATGCTACAAGGAAAGTTCTGTAGCTCTACATCCTTTGTGACTGAAAATTCTCTGGGGCAAGATCTCTTATCTCTTTCAAGATGTAAGATACACCTTACATGATGGGGCTTTGTTCTTCATTGGTCATCTGGGGTTTTTTTCCACATTGAGTCTTTAAATGAAATGTGGAGTCTGTTTGTTTGATGTGCTATGCAACAGAGTTGAGATAGCCTGTTCCAAAAGAAATACGTGAAACGAGCTCCCTCTTGGGGCCTTTGACACTTCTTTCTCACATGCTTCCATTTTATCTAAAATAAGTTATTTGGAGTGAAAGCAGATGGAGGTTCTTTGTCCATGAAGAAATCAGTAACTTTCTGGATTTTAACTTCAGTGAACAGAGAAAACTTTTATCCAGGTGAAAGAATCTGTCTGAAAATCTGACAGTTTCATCATAATGATGGCCAAAACAGAAACGCTTGAGTTTCACTGGTACATGGCCTATCTGTGAAAATCACAGAAAGCTCCAAGTTTTTCATAATACTTTTGTTTTTATGATCAAGTCATTAAAATTGCTCTTTAAATCAATTTTCTGGTTTTGTCCTTAGTTATTAATGAGTAGATGTGTTCCATTTTTCTCCAGTTAACCTGAGTTCTTTGAAGGAAGTTCATTTTTAGGCTGTCTGAAATTGTAGTCTCTCCTTAGGAAGAAAAGCCCCTTTCCACAACTTGCTACTCAAATTTTGGCAAAAGGTGAAATTGCAGCCATGAAAGATTTTTAATCATTTTGTCCCCCAATTTTGTTCAAGCTGCATGCATTCTGCTGTAGGATAGTCGCTGAATTTACTGAACAGCAAATGGTGCATCAACTAATTCAAACCTGGAAATAAAGTAAGCAAGGCAATAGTTTTTGCAAACAGGTGATATTTAGGTAGTGCTCTGTGATATGTAACATATATGAAATCAAAACAGACATTAAGGAGTTTTCATCAACACTTGGATTCAATCAACTGGAACAGTGACTTCAGCAAGAAGCCAAGTTCAAGGCAAGGGATAAAGACAAACAATGACCTGGTGGTGATGGATGAACTTTGGAGAAGTTGGTGTGATGCCTATTTATAATCACCTGTTGTTATAAGATTGGAATAAATAAGGGAAAAACTCTAAAAGCACAGACCACCACGAGGTGTTGAAACACTCCCAGAAAATGCCTCGGTTCTCTTTCTAGAGTTGCAGGGCTCCCGTTGTAGCTGGTGACAATGATGACAAAAGGGCAGAAGAGCAGGAAAGCTTTGACTCCTGTACAGCATTGCTCTGCTCTGCTTTACCCTCATGCCACTTCCAATAGTAGTGAGGCCAATTGCCCTTCTGAAGATGTTGGAGGACCTTTTTTTTCCCTCCCATTTCTTCCAATATGAATCTTCTCTGAAGACAAAAGGAGTAACTTCTGGAGGAGAGAAAGAGGAATGAAAAAGCACATTTGGAAAATCTCTCACAATTTTCATTAAGTTATTCTTAAAGAAAGGACAAAAATGACGAAGGACAAACAGGTGAGAATCTGGGGTGGACTTGAACTGAAGAGCACACAGATCCATTTCTGGGAAGAATTTCCAGATGGATGTCAAAGCACTGCATGGTATAAAGAATATCTGCAAGTGATTTGATATCTAGTAAGCTTTAATCCCACAATGATGTATGGATAAAGACACCTGGCCAATGTCTGGAAAAGCTTAAAACAGGAGGGGCTCCAGTGCATTCGTTCACATACTTTTGGCTATTACTTCTTTCCCAGAAATTATTTCCTGTGTGTGCTTCGTTTTCAAATGCATAGAAATAACAATTGACTTTCCAGATACCAGTTTTGACAGTTTAGAGTAGAAGTGTAGATTAATGAGTCAATTTTGAATCTGCCTTGCAAAGCTTCTCAGGTGCCAAGGAAAACACAATGACATGAATTGACAAGAAGGCATGAGTGAAAGAGGAATGTTGGCACTCACAAGACTGGGCTGACTGTCCCATTAAGCTTAGCTGAAGTTGTCCTAACTGAGCATATCAGTGTGTCCTACTTATAGCAAAATGGCAAAGATGTAGAGTGTGGAGTTTCCCTCTGTAGGAATATAGTAATACTCCTTTATACGAAATGTAAAGTATCTTTGGAACACTAATGTATATGTGGTTGGTGCAGTTTTTAAAGGACGTTTACTTCCCTGATGCAGTTAATGCAATATAACCCTGCGGAGAGTCAAAGGAAATAAATCTCTCCAGGTGCTATTCAAGAGAGCTTGTTCCTAATGAGATTACTGCATCTGATCTAGGAGCTGCTGTGGCAATAGAAGGATAGGATGATGAAAAATGTAGTAGAAAAGATATAGCTTAGCCAGAGAAGTCTTTTTTTTAGCATTGAGATTTGCAAGTTATGAGGCTTGTCCGTTCTTCAATCGATCAACTGGACAGAGGACATATGGAGCTCTTTGACAAAAAGCCTGGCTGAGACAAAAAGGTGGCTTTTGTGTTAACTCCAAGTTTGCTGGCAGTACATGGATTTTATAAGTAACAAGACTTCTGTACGACAAGCAATATTTTTAATAAAAATGTTTAGTCTCTGAAGCAATTGTTTTGTGGTTGTCTGGTTAGGACATTTCTGCCCCAGAACATTCTACTGGAAGGCAGAAGTAGTTCTGATGTGAGTGGTCAATAACCCAATGTAAAAGATTTGTCCTTTGCTCAATTTTTAGGGAGTCTATGCTTTTAAAGTAAGGCAATCTGTCTTTAATTATCTTATGACACACTGAAGTACTGGGAACAAAGTGATCTTTATTTTCTGGCCATGATAATGTGACATGGGCTGAGGTTAAAGCCAGTTATACTTTATCCAGTGGCTGTTATTATTATAAAGCTTTATCCTTGTTATCTTCAGGATAGTCTTGAATTAATTTTTTCCTGTTCTCACAGTGTTGCAGATAACGAGGCCTGTATCATGCTGTCAGACACTGGAATTATACCACGTGGTTTAAAGAAGATTCTGTGAGAACCTTATCCCACATAGAAAATTTTCTGACTGCTTAGACTTGTTCCTATCTAAACCAATACCAGCACACAAAAAACCCAAGAGAGTATGAAGCTGCGTATTTGCAAACTGAATACAATGTGCATATGTTTACAGAGTGTAAAAAAAAAAAATCCCATCCATTTTACTAAGGCTATATTTACAAGCCAAGAGGCACTTTCCTCTCTCCTGAGAATTTGGGGACAGTCTTCAAATGATCCCTAGCTTTACAAGACATGAAAATAAATTTGGAGTTAACACAAGCAAATTCCTGGCAGGGTTTTTCTTCACTCTGCCCCACACAACTATGAGTGCAAATGAGGACCAAAGATTTTGGCTGTGAAAAGGAAAGTTTATAAAAACAATACCACAATGGTTTGTGCAGGGTGTGTGGCCATAGTCATGTTAATACAATAACATAACTACTATTATTGTAAGTTGTCTATACAAAGAATTTGCAGAAGTGAAATGTTCAATTTTTAGGAGTCAAGATCTACAATAGGACTGGTCCATATGCTCAATAATAATTATTTACTAGATAAGAAAATGAAAGATCAACCCCTATTAAGGATATCTTAAATGTTACAGCCCAATTCCCATCTCTCTTTGTGCATGAACTTGTTCTGACAGATAACAACAAAGCAAGATCTCTCCTTTGCACTCCAAGCTAAGAATAGAGCACCTTGCTGAAGACCAAGGCATCATCCAGCCCCTAGATGTCTGAACCTCTATGCATCAGGATCCAGCAAGCCCTTGCAGCCGTAATAGTCTTCTTCCTCAAGAGTCTGCTGCGATAAGATGTTGCGAACCAATGCCCAAGTTGCATACCTTCTGAAAATAGCAAGAAAGGAACTGAGAAAGCCAAGGTTACATACTGGTAGAGGAATAGCAACAGCTCATTTATTTCCAGGGCCTTCTTTGAATGTTGGCATTTTAAGCAAAGGACTTCCACATTTAATCCAATCCTATAAACAACCAGTATAAAAATCTGGTGAATAACTCTTCTCTTAAAACATAGGAGAATTCAAGTTAAAAAGAGAAATTGGGTAAAAAGATTAACCATAGTGGTACTTTTTGGAGAGAATGAATAATTGAAGTGTGGCTTAAAATATCCTACATTCATTAGTAGTAAAAAACAGAGTTTATTTTCTATCACAGTGATATCCTGCACCAAGAAACAGTGTCCCTTGATGTGGCAATTAGTTACAGTGGACTAAAAGATTAAAATATATTTGAAGAGTTTACACTGCATTATTTTCTAGAGTGGGTAAAAAAAATACCATGCCACTTCTCATCCTGTCCAAACATTTCTTGTCCTATTTGAAACTGTGTTTTCATTCTTCTTGGAAACATCTAAATTTTATTCAATACGATTTCTTTTCTATCTACTGTAAGACCCTCTGGCACTAGAAATTTATTTTACAGAATGATTACTAAGGTTGAATGTTCCAGTTTTCCTACATAACAAAACGTGCAAAGAGTCATATAATGAGTAATTTCTTCAGCCTCTGTTGGCTGCTGCTGGATGAGCAAGAAATCAGGGTAACATTAATTAAATATTTTTCACCTGCCTGTTTGAGAACAGATACACCAATGCTTTTCTAGAATCAATGACTTTTGGATACCTGAAAAATGTAAATGTTTTGAAGATATGTGGAAAACTGTCCATTAAACAAGCAACGGCAAAATTTTGCTGATATCAGGCTTTAAGCCCCACTGGACTTTTGCAGCTGCCCAAAATCCAGCAGTTGCAGAAACACAGCAAGAAGTGCTGAGAGCAAAGATGGGAAGCAGCAATTCTCCTGGGCACTTGGAGGCAGGGAGGAAATGAGGGAACGGCAGGCAGTTGGAGGTCTGGGCACACTGACTTGAGCTGTCATGCAGCCTAGAGTGATCTTCTCTTCAGAATTGCCCCCATCTTCCTTTGGCAATGGCAACTTACAGAAGGACATTGCACAAAACCCATTCTTAGATCATGTTAACTTTTCTCATTGCTATCTATAGCAATAAAGCTGTAGGAAGATCTGGGGGGAAAAAAAGTAACGAGATCCAGCTCCTGAAGGATTGTACCAAATATGCCTTAATTCATGGAACAGCCATGGGGATCCTGGTAGGACTCGGGGTATTTGTTTTGCCGCATGGTCCATTATAGGAGAAAAATAGATTAGTTGGTTTTTTACTTCTAAAATACATCAAGAATTTTTTGCCTCTTTCAAAGCCAAAGCTCTATGAAAATCATCTTTCAGAAGTCAAGGTTTTTCTACCATCTCCTCTGCTCTCTCATTTGAAGGCAATGTTTCAGTTGGTTTAACTGCAGTTGAGTTAGTATTAGTGTGGATAGGAGCCAGCTGCCAAGAAACTATAAAGATTGACAGCAATTGGAGAGCAAATTGGGAGAGGAAAAAGGACTGTGCTTCTGCAACACTTTTAACAAGGTGCAGAAAATTTAAAATGATAAATATATGTAGAAAATTGTTATTTAAAAGCCTACAGTGACTAGCTAACTGTAAAATCATGATTTATTTAAAGAGGCAAGAGTGAACTCAATTGCAGTTCACTATCCACTTGTACATCGTGCTATCCGTTCAATGGAAATAATTTCTAACTGTAGTAGGAACTAGGTATAATTAGAAAATTATCTCATTAAATCATTTGGGTCCTGGTTTATTAGAAAAACCCAGGATGTTTTTGGCATCTGCAGGTGTTCTCAGCATGGAAGAATCCTGGCCTGGTTCATCTCTGCTATTGCCCTCATACCAGATGCCTTTTATTAATGCATCAATATCCTTGAGGGAGTCGCATGGTCTGAGAAGCAGTCAATGAATGCACTCAGATAAACGTGTGTGAATTGAGTAGTGCGGTGCCTGCTCCAAAATAATCACCGTGCCATGAACAATGTCCTGAGGTGTATATTGACTCAACATTGTCTTGTAAAAAAAGATTAGCATGGCACCCTTTCCACAGTTACACAGACCAGCAGCAGTTGCACTGGCTAGTAAAAACTCGTGTTTTTCTTTACACTCAGCTCTTCTGGACAAAAAAGAAAAGTGCATTTATCCCCTCTCTCAGTGGTGTTTGTTTTGCAAATTTTAATCACAGAAGAGCTTTCCTGGAAAAGAATGTTGATGTCATAGAGGCTGCAGAGGTGACAAGGGAGCTGAGTTCATCGTCTCAGGGATGTCAATCCTCATGTCTATTGTGGCGAAGGCATCCCTTCAAGCACTCCCTGCTGCTTGACTGTGTCTTCTCATATGTTCTCGTGTACAGGTGTTACAGAGTGCAAAGAGAAAAAATTCAATGTGTTCAAAATGGCCTCTAGAATTGTCAGAGTGAGCAACTGTCAGGCAGAAAACAGTTTATTTGTATACATGGGGCTTTCTGTGTCAGTATTGGTTTGTGCTTTGACAGCTTGCATCAAGTCCCAAAAAAAAAGCAGAGGGGTGCACCCATTTATAGCTACATCAGTGTAATGGGGACAACTGGGAATATTAAGAAAAGGAAAGCAGGAGGGAATGTAAACCCAGGAAAATATTATAACAAACTGGTCACTTATGTCACACACCTCTACTTGGACTCTGTGTAACCACAGTCTAAAAAAGCCCACCAAACCACATTTACAGATGGAAGCGATGAAGTTATTCTATTGACATTCACACCATAGCAATAGAATTTTTTTCTGCATTTTCATAGGTGTTTGTTTTTTAAAGGAAATATTCTTGAAATGCATTGCAAACATAAGGCTTGCTTCTGCTTGAACTTATTCTGTGAGCATGGATCTGTTACAATGCTGTTAAAGTAAACGGGAGGAGTATCATAGTGACAGGACTAGTCTGGACTCACAGGAAAATACAGCAGGTGCTGGCAAGCTGACAGAGGAACTGTGCTTAGTAAGGTCATTTGTAACCTCTCTGTGATTACAAATGGGCAGATGTGTAGTAGCTCTGTTGCAGACCCAGATCTATAAACCAGACATTATAAATGCAGTATATTGTCAAGCTATTGATGGGAAAGATTTTTTTTAATGTTTTGGCTTGGATAATTTGTTACATTAGAATGATTGCTCTTTATTTTCTAAAAATAAATTCTACAAAATATAAAATTGTAGATTACATTATTTAGAGTTATTATCATGCTTCCTGTGATTCTTCTTATGTTTTCTTATCATAGCCATGATAAAAAGGAGCATTTAGAAGATGTACTTTAGTGCTTGCCTTTCCAGAGTACTATTTAGGCTTTTCAATGGACTGTTTTTGTTTGTTTTTTTCTAATTAGAGGCACAGATGCAAATGCATATGGGATGTGTCCAATGCTATTGAGTTCAAGCGTGAGACTCTGACTTCGGGGGATGTTAAATCAGTCGCTTTTGCCAAACATCGAAATTTTGGTGTTTTCTTGTGAAGTGCTGAAATGCAGGAATCAGTCTTAGATCAGATCCAGCTCTCTTGATAGTTTTTCATCATTGGCTAAGACTTTGAAGAGCTTCTGTTGAAAATACAAGGTTTCTTACTGTCTCCAACATGAACAGAGTTGGTTAATTTCTGAGTAATTGTAGTGCAAACAGCCTAGAAAATGAAACTCAGAAGTGAATATTCTTTTTGTGTTGACAGTCTGCTTACAAAAACATGACCTTGTGTGAAGAAGTGGTGCACCATAAAAATAAGCACATACACTATGAGCTGTGGTTGGCAACACTGAATAAATGCTGTGGTTTAGGCAAGGAACATACATTTTATGTGAGTGATTTTCCTTTAGTCCTAAACTAAACAATGCTGTTTCTTGAAAACATTCAATAAGAAATCCTTGAAGGGGTAAAACTTTTGATTGATTGCTATCTTTTTTCCCCCCCATTTTCCCAGCAGAATTAGCTTCAGAATGAGTAATTCACAATCCCAGACAAACTAAGAAAGGAAAAAAATGCCTTTTTTATAACAGATATTTTGTAGCCCAACAAGTATTCACACAACAGAAGTATTGGCTCAGAGAATTCGGAAATTTGACCAAAATATCTGCTAAGAGGTGAGCAATAGTAATCAAGTAGCACATTATCTGAAAAAGTAAATTATGTGTCCAGCCATACTAACTATGCTAAAATGAGTGGCAGGAGAAGATGTCGAGATTTTTTTCTTTATGACTTCCATTGGTATGTGTTGATTTTTTTTGGCACTGCCCCAGGTCCCAAGTGTATCCAGTTAACAAGGGGAAAAGGCAGCAGATTTTATTGATTCATAATAGGCCTTGCTGTAATGTCCTGAAGGAACACAAAAGGCTTATGTTAGCTATAAGGTACTGTAATATATACTTAACTGGTATAAATTATAAGGTTGACTCTCCTTAAGAGTATAATATATAAGGTTGTTTCAGAGAGAGTCTGAAGTGAAAAATGATCAAAGCACTGTCCAAAGTAGACAAATTCATCAAACAAACTCAGTTATTAAAAGAACACAAACATGTATGAATTATTTGCTCCTGCTCAGTTTTAACAAAGGCTGCTAACCATTCCCAGTCCGAGATGAAGGGTAATTTTGTACTGAAGACAAGCATCATGGCATGTGATATATTGCAGAATGGGTCAGGTAACTCGACTCAGTTTTTCTCCTCGTTGCTGTTTCCAGCCAAACTTCCTGAGACTGGGAAGCATCATTTTCTGTAAAAGTTGGATTCCTTTTTACTTAATGTACTGTGGGATTTTTATAGATCTAGATAACTTTCAGAAACGCCTGAGTCTCTCTCTCTCTGCTGTCCTGAAATGTATCTATTAATGTCCTTGTGCACCGGCAGAGCTCGATGCATTGGATGCACTGAACTGTCACAGTGCATGACAAGGTTTGTGTATGGGCAGGTCACTGTGACAGGTCTAACTTTGGCATCAATCAAAAGAAAAAATCTTTGTCAGAGGAAAGTTACGGTATCACTTCTGGGTTTAGATGGCTCTTTACAGTGCTTTCAGAAGGAGAGGCAAGAAGGGCTGAAGACTGGAGTAGAGGCTGTTGTGTAGCATACAGGGTCTCAGTGTGTCAGGGACTCTCTGCATGGGGACAATCAGTGGGTTGCTCTGGGATGGACATAGGACAAACAACTCTATGAGACAAGGCAGAAGTCCTTGGTTGTGTAAAATTCATGATGACTCTGGGGTACCAACATCTTAAACTGTTTGGACACATCCTAAAACCTCTGTTACTTCTTTTAAGGACTGAAAAGTTAGTATTTCTTATGAAAAACTGGAATTTTTTTTATGTCAGTAATAATTTTTAGGCTGGAATTGATACTTGACCAAAGTAAAAGAACTCCAAACCTAACCAATTGAATATAAATCCTGTTTACACATGGCATGAAGCACTGCAGATTTTGTTAAACTAGCTATCTAAAATGTAGCTAAAAAGAGTTATGAATACCTAGGGTAAATTTTTTGCTCACTGAAAAGAGTGAGAATTCTGCCATTGATCTCAACAAGGCTAGAATTTCTCTCTCCTTAGACTGCCTCCCCTTTTCATTTTATTAGTCATTCTGCTTGCTGATTGCTAGCATTTTTATTTTACATGGAGAGGTTGTATTAAATCAGAATATAACATTTCACGATTGGCAAGACACCCTCTATCCTGCAACTGCAGTTGTAGTTGCCTGTGGAGAAGCAGTGAGTGGCTAAGGGCCAACAAACTGCAATATTCAGGAGGGGTTACAAGGGAAGCAGAGCAGCAGTGGAGCAGAGAAGGAAAGGGGCCCCTGCCTTGCATTCTTCAGTGTGAGAGTTAAGAAGAAGCTGCAGCCATCTGTGCTCTTAGATGCTTTCTTTATGTAATCTGCAATAGTAAAACTGGCTGCTGCAGTGGTCATTCAGGCTTTTTTTCCCCCAGTTGTTACCCAGCATGAGCAGCCACAGTTGGAATTTTCCTCCAACTCACTCATTGCATGTGTTGACTGTAGAAAGCCTGCTCCTAAAAGCTGAGGGTTACGTGATCTGTGCTGCTTCTGCTGACATCTTTTACTAGGGGTGTTTCTTGCAGAGTGTATGATGCTTTGCTGGTGATCGGAGAAACACAG
The DNA here is from genome assembly GCA_013399895.1 of Serilophus lunatus. NCBI lineage: Eukaryota > Metazoa > Chordata > Aves > Passeriformes > Eurylaimidae > Serilophus > Serilophus lunatus. The sequence continues at coordinate 410,701 of VXBA01011249.1, read as the reverse complement.
CTAATAGCTGGACCAGGTCCAGCTTTCTGACTTATTGGAGCAAGGCCCCATCTCTTTCTTTGGCAAATCTTGCAACCCATAAGTCCCTATTCTTATTTCATTATAGGGAAATGTTGTTTTTAGTAAAAGAAGAAAGTTTTCAAAGAATACACTTGGTATGTTCATTGCTCATGTTTCTCTGATAGCTTTTGTTCAGGGAAGCTTTCTCTGAGAAGGCTTTCAGGAGGCAAGTCAGCCCCACAAAAGGGTCACTGGTTAGAACACTTTGTGCACCCCTTTACTCACAGGTGTGGTCCCAACAAAGTTGCAGTCGTTAGTGGCATTGCACTGTATCATGTTATATTTGCAGTCCTGGAATGCTTTTTTTCCATATACCTTATCCACATTTTGGTCATATATTATCTGCCTGACAACTCAACACCTATAAAAATTTATGAATTTGTATTAAAACCAATACTTGATTATGTCAGTGTTTATGAGATTTCCCACGAGCCCTATATTCTTCAGTTGAATCTAGCTGTAGACCCTCATAATAATAATAAAATAGGCCATATTTCACCATTTCTCTGTTAACATGACTCGCTGCCAGCAATTACAGTAGCTACCAGCTCACACTTTTGTTGATTTTAAGGATTTGCTGCCTTGTAAGGGTCTTTGCTGATCTAAACACACATAGACATTTATTCAGTGGGCCTCTTTAGCTGGGCTAGAAACAGTTGTGGGTGTGTGTTTCAGTTTTCAGAGAACAACACCTATCTGTAGTCATTCATGTAGAAGTTTGCAGTGACCCATAATGAATATGTAATTAATTGTGAGTTTTTGTACTGTCAAGAAAAAATTGACACCATTAAGTTCTTTGTGTTAGCAAATACTCCGGACAGGAAGACCAACTGCAAAGTATAAAGAAAAAAAAGCAAATATGCTTCTGCTGCCTGCAGTAAGTCTCTTCTTATTTCCATCCCTTATTTTTCTGGATTAGCCTTAAATACTTCATTCTGAGTCTTGATAGAGAATTTTTGTGGAGTGCCAGCTGCAGCCCATCCACTCAAGCAATATACTAGTCCTCTTCTGGCTTTTGCAAGGGAGGATGTTTCACCTGAAGTTAATATTTCACAATCTGGTTTTTGTATTGTGCAATTCTTCTATCTTCATTGTCCAATTTCTAGAGTCAAGCTAAGGAATACAGTAAGGCCATAAAGGACAAGTAAGACTCTAGCATTTTAAGTTAGATATCAGTGAGTCTGAGGGATTTCTAAGGTTTAATACTAGCAATGGTAAAATACTCCTGCTGTTAGGGTAAATGTAGGTTGTGCAACATGCTAGCAATATAAAGATTCATACATCCTAGGAATGATATAGGAATGATAAAGTTGTTTTGAAAGTGAATGAGAAAAATAACTTTTATAAGGATAAGTATATGCATATAATACAAACCAAGCATCTACATTTTCCTAATTCTGAATAATCTAATTACTACACAGGAAGAACATAGAGGCATACAAATATTATACGTGAAGCACGGGAGCAAATTTCTTCTAATTTCCATTTCTTTACTTCCCCTAACATAACTATAATATTTCTGTAATATGAGAACTCCACAGACATAATTTTTGCTGGTTTAACAGATGAGTTTGATAGAAGTTGGCTACAGAAGTTATAACTATACATAAATTTACAGCATTTAGCAATGAATATGTAACACACACACAAATTTTAGCCAAAAGTTATATATTATTGTGATGTATTTTATAGAGACATAGAATGGCTATGATTCTTGAACTTCTAAGTTCCTTCTATATTAGATTGTATCTCCAGGAAAAAAATAGATGACATGCCTAACTTGAAATAATTTTTAAGTTTTAAATTTAACAGATGTAGACAACACTAGTAATACTCTCCAAAGATTTTTTTCATGTCTCAAAATACCTTGAATGACTTAATCGTGTCAAGACAGTGGTGTAAAAACCATTCAGGAGGATAGGTCACAGTTTTTCCAAGTCACATTATGTTCTACTTATAGAGGAAGCATTTATTGCGTTTACAAACCTTGAGATTGTTGACAACAGTTGAGTGTTGCTTTTTGGAAAGCCCTGTAGGACATATCCTCACAGCCTATACGAAAATGGACTTAGAAAAAGTAGCAAAAGGGGAAAGACATATGTAGACTATTATACAGTCTGGAAATGGTATGGAAAACGCCGTCACTCCTAGAAATTATAATGTTCTAGAGCAATCTTACAAACCTCTTCTGAAGTTTGTAATGCTAAAAATCTGGGCAATGAAAGATCAGTGTTTTTGAAAGTGATTCTATGAATAATTTAAATGTTGGAATCTAGATGCATAAGAGTAGTTAAAGTCATGTAGGCCAGGAGAAGCTAGCACTTATTTCAGTAGAATAATTAGACAACTTTCCTCTTTTATTCAAAGAAGGGTTTAGAATCTGTAGATTTCATTTTGTAAGAATATTTCCTAAGTGATCAGACGACCAGGATGTTGAGTCAAATTTCTGCTTTTAAATCTTCAGAAAAGCAACTGAATGCACATTTTCCTTGCCTACATAGTGTTCTGACTACTGGGTAGAGATTTTTTCTTTCTCTTTCTTATCCTTGCAAGTGTCATCAATTGTGAAACTTGTCTTTCACTTCTTTTGAAAGTTTCCTGAGTGTGATGCAATTCTTACCCACAGCTCCTATCGTGTGGATATGGCAAGACTTGGTGGCATTCACTTGTACAGATACACCTGATGTATACATCAGAGCTAAAATTCAACACATCCCAGCTCTCTCTGTCTCTCTCTGCTACTGTCCCTCCTACAGTTTGTTTCTACATGACTGTGTGTAGGTCCTAGAGGATATCAGATGGCTGTGAAAAGCTGACTTGCAGTCTAACTATATAATTATCAAATACACAATTTATTTCATGAACATAAATCATATTCCTTTATTGAAAGAAGTAATCAAGTTAGAGTCACTAAATTTTATAAAATATAGGAAACTAATTTCAAGGTCAAGAGATAAACAACTTTCTTTTTAATTATTTTGCTATTATAGACTTCCTTTACCTTTATTGCTCTATAATTTTAATTTAAAGTACCATCCTATTTCCTTGATAAAGACTAGAAAAATCAGTATTAGCCACTATGCTTCATATCTGCTAGTAAGAGCTTGTAACATCTCCACCTTGTGGTAATTTCTCTGAGTAATGAGCCTAGTCCGTCGCATCTCAAATCATGGTTATTTTGGCTCTGGGACTCCAGGTTCTCTAAACAAATATATCATACACTGAGGAATTTTAGCTAAGAGATTTTTGTATCAAAAAATAGAGGTTTATATAATGTAGGTTAAAACAAGTTCTTGTTTTATGCTTTTTATCAGATGTTATTGAAATTTTATAATTTAGACAATATCATTAATTAAATTCACGGATAAACAACTAGAGAGGCAATAAACGTATAGGTTGCCTGAAATTGTTCAACTTGAAGTATTTCTTTCATAAAAAATGCCATCAAATCAAATAAAAAGATGCCCCAGGGGCCAGATTGAGAAGATTAATTATTTTTTACTCATCAAACTATTTGCAAATATCCTTATATTTGATGAAAAGAATGCACATTATACAAAATAATACTCACTGTGTTGAGTTGGAAAATATAATTGTCTCCATTTCACAAGGGGAAAGCTAATCGAAGAGAGAATGTACCCTTTCACTAGGTCAGAGAGAGAGACAATGATGGAAGAGTAACACAGGCTTTCTATTTTACAGTCCATGGTGTTTTACTGTTATATCTGCCATCTCTCATCTTGATTTACAGGAAATTGTCTGCTCAACTCTAAGATAAGAAGTATCACAAGTACTAACTTAGCACTAGTTGCAGAAGTTGAGCTTCTTTTTTTTTAATTTATTTTTACTTTGTACTTTTTTTTACTTGCAAATGTATGAAAAATGTCCCATGATATTTCTGTTATTTCCCTTATCACAGTCAGCCAGAAAAATTAGGACATAAGCTCTTTTGTGGTTTTTGTCACTTTCCAAACACACCAGAATGTTAAAATTCCAGTATAGACAAATAAATGTCATTGTGTTATCTAGGCTTCCTAAAATGTCTGAGATACTTTGGCTTGATGTTCTAAATTAAGGTGTTCCAGCCTATCATTTCCAAGTTCCATTTCTTATTGTAAGCATGATCTTATTTTCTCTATATTTATTATTTATGGCTGCTTCACCTTTATCCATAGAATCCTTTCCTGATTTTCTTATAGACATTGTCCCTTTTTCTATAGCGTATAATTTGTGAAAAGTACTCAGCAGCCTCCTGTAATGCCTCATTACAGGCAGTAGAGAAGGGAGTATGAGAAGTCATTTGACACAACAGCAGGAATATCAGCAGCATTATTCCTTCTTTCTGCATTTTGAGAGTAACTTTACAGCCAGAAAAGCTGCAGTAGCTCTGGTCATGCACCTTCTATTTCTGTTTTGGGGAGGAATCAGTTATCTTCCTCATCTTACTAACAGCAGTACTTTCCTATAAACAAAATTGCAGATCCTGTAACTGCTGTGGTAGGATCTGAGGCCTAGGATGCCCTGTTGATGTTTCTTTTATCTCTATGACTTATCCTGAGAAAGACAGTAATACCCAAAGTGCCCTTTTGGTTCCTCATTGCTACTGGATTGTGTCCATTTCCTGAACTAAGGAACCATGAATGAAAATGGGTACTTTTCTGTTAGCAGGAAGAATGAGACTTTTTCTATGTAACTCTTTTTTTTTTTTTTTTTTTTTTTTTTTTTTTTTGAGNTTTTTTTTTTTTTTTCTGTTAGAGCTCTTTTTTTCCCTGTCTACAGTGTCCTATATTTTTATCAAGAGAACATCTAACTTAGGATGGCTCAAAGGTTCAAATAAATCTCTTCTAGCTTCAGGCACCACAGATAGCAACAAAAGTACCTCACACCATAAGACTAGAAATTGAACTTTTTTCCTATCTGGATAGCCTTCCATAGGCACCAAAACTTATGTGGTGTAATTCTTGATGACAGCCTTGCAAAAGCATCAATTTGAGTACAGCTGAACTGAATACTCTGTAAACTGGTAACAAAAAAATAGATAGAAATAACTTGTCACAGTGAGTGTCTGAGTAAGATTTTAAATAGCTGAAAATGCTCATTCATGACACTACAAACTAGTCCAAAGTGTTATATAAAATGGCACTCCATGGGGAAACATTAAGAAAAGATCTTGGAAAGCTTTTGTGAAATTCAGAGATCACCTTAGATGTAAATCTGACAGAGAAGGAAAGGAAGAGGTTTTGACAACAATAGCAGGGGTAAAAATGTGCATATGTAATCTGTGCTTCCAAAGCATGAGGTGACGTTTTGAGCTGGGGAAAAAAGCTGGAAAAAGGATCTGTGAGGATGGTGAATGATGAGGAAAAGCAATGAACTTGGCCAAACGGAACAGATTAATCTAGCTAAATATATGTGTCTTCACTATAGGTGTCAATATCTGAGTTAGTCGTCACAGCCTCCTTAATGGGCCATTCCTAATAGATTACTCAGAAAGGACATATTCCTCATTCCTAGTTCACACAGCTGCTTTGTATTTCTATTCTATTCTATTCTATTCTATTCTATTCTATTCTATTCTATTCTATTCTATTCTATTCTATTCTATTCTATTCTATTCTATTCTATTCTATTCTATTCCAACACTTTCTTTTAGAAATACTCTATTTTTAAAAGAAAATTCTTTTCTCGTCATCATGTGAACTAATCATGAACTTTATGGACCAATACAGAAGAGGCACTCTGAGGGCATGGTTAATACCCCCATGAAGTAGTCATGTAAAGTAAATCATAGACAAACCATATTAAACTTTCTCTTTGTTCCCGTGACTACAAAGAAAATGCAGATTGGTATGTCACATACAGGATCTGAAGAGTGGTCTGTGATTTAGGCTGAAGAAACCATGTTCTAATTTCCAGAGGATCTGAATTCTCTTGTCAGCAATGAAAAACACCTAGAATTTGCTGAAGAACTTCAGCTCCAGAGCTGCAATTCCACTTCCTGTGGCTGCACTTTTCCCCAGGTGCTGGCTGTGTAGCACAGTGTAACCCCAACTCTCGTGTTTAGTGCTGTCCAGACAAATTTGTAGTATTCTTAAAGGTTAGGTGCTGATGACAGGAGACTGAGCACCATGACACAGCTGGGTTTCTGAAACAGAATATCTCAAGTAGAAAATTATGTTCTGGTGTGTGTTGCTTCATGCTTACTTTGGTTTTGATCACCATGTGGTGACTAATCTATACTGCCCTGCTTTGCCGGCATGATTTCAGAATGCTACTCTATTAAATAACCACGGGCCTTTGAAGAGTAGAGCTGTTGAGGGATGTGTGGGAAAACTTTAAAAACCTAAAAAAAGTTTGTTCAAGTAACACATTCAAATCCTTATTGGGAAATAATTGGTCTGGAAATCAAACTTCAGTGGCTCCTTGCCTCAGATGTTTGCAATGCTGAAGGAAAACCGTACCTTTTAAAAGTCTGCTCTGCCACAGTTCAGTGAGATCAGAGTTTTTGAAATGTTATACTTTTCAGCGTTTTTTCTAAGGGTGAAAATTTCAGCCTGTTCTGTTTGAAGGAGTCTGCCTGAGACTGATTAGAAGCAGCGTTTAGTACACACATTGCAACAGTGCTGTTGTCACCGAGCACCCTTAGTGATCCTGAAGACCACGGGCGCTTGCCCACTGTAGGCACTGGCGGTTGAGGGCTAGCGGCTGCAGTCCCAGGAACAAAGACACTCCAACAGCCCTGACTCAGGCAACACTGGCAGTTAAGCCAGCTGGACCCATGTCTCAGTGAGAGCTGCAGGGTTTGGCCCTGAATACTTCCCAAAAGGAACCAAGAAACACTGTGCAACAGGCCGTGGCTCACAGATCCAGTTGATGTTACTGGTATGCAGATACTGTGTTAATCTGCTGCCACAAGGTAGTATATAGTTGATGTTAGCGCCAAATATCTTTGTTTAGCCAAATGCTGCTCAAGTTTCACTCATTCTGTAGATTGAGAAATGCTTAGAATGGTCAAAACCTAAAATGTTTATTTTTAATCAGTGAAAACATCTTAATGAGGTTTTAGGGGCTTGTGGGCTGTGTGCACATACACATAAAATTCCATTAGACAAAACATAAGGAAATAAGAAAAGTCGACTCTGTGGTGTTCAATATGATCTGACAGAGAGTATAAAGGGATGTAACTTGTTCTCTTACTTCATTCAGCTGTCTGTAAAAGTAAAAACAATAGCATTTCCCTTCCAAGCTGCTCCAAGGTTTAGCTGATGACCTCGTATAGCAGAGCTTGCAGTACTTATGGTCTGTAATATTAACTGGGGTAGAGCAATATTGTGACAAAAATTTGAAAATAGGCTTTTTCTTTGGAATTGAAGGGAAGTTCCACTAAAAATCGTTGCTAGCTTGATATGCAACCATACTGACTATGGTGATTTAGATCTATTATCTCATTTTTTTTCTGAAAGCCACTTCCTGCAGCAAAGAAAACACAAATTTGTTTCTTGTATTTTTCTTAAATTCATCTTACTTCTGCTAGAATACCTATCTGGAAGTATTTAAATGAACACTTAAAGTTCAGAATTAGAAATTTAATGAAACAAGGTTTTTATACTGATGATGCAAAGAATCTAGAAGAAAACAACATTCCTTTTATAATTAATTAAGCAGAGAAGCTATTTATACTGTCAGCTGCATTCCAGTACAAAGTGCACTCAAGGCATCAATTTAAAGGGCATATGTTGGAAGCAAACACACAAAAGTGGTTTGGAAAGAGGCATGAAGTAAAAGTTTCAAGTGCCTAAGTTGTCTTCAAGGAGTGAGACTTCAAGGACATTAATTTGATTTTGGAAATTTTACCTAGACTTACCAGAAACAGAATACAACTTAGAATTGGCCATGATCCTCTGTAGCTGCAGAAAATTCCACACTTTTGGGATAGTTTTTTTTGAGTTACTCCAGATGTACTTGCCTTATTCGAGTGTTTGATGGAAGTCCAATTTTATTTAAATTACTTACTTTGACTTCAACCACAGCAGGATTAAGTCTTGAGTCTTTTGTTAGTAGAAATTCAGAAATTTCTCACCCCTTTAAATATGAATTTTTTTCTTTCTTCTTTCTTCTTTACTGTCCACACTTTTATCTTCAGTCATGTAAGGCGCATTACTAAAACGCGTATCTTGAGGTGAGCAAAACAATTTTTTCCTAACATTTCTAGTTTCCACCAGCTTAAAGAGGAAAAAGTCTAAGTGTGTACATTTTACTGCATAGCTGAAAATAAATTCTGCGTGGAAACAATTTGACCAAGTACCTTAGTTTTCTACACATTCCTGGAGGACTTGCAAAGGAGGAGCTTGTCAGCTAAATTGAAAACATACTAATAAAGTTTAAAAAGTTAATGGGAGACATTTGCAGTTTCCCAATAATTTTCCTAGTGACTTAAACTCGAAATAACTGTGTATACTTCTGCTACTGTTTTCCTTACATCTTTGTATCAAATGACATGCAGAAGAATTAGTGCCGGATATCTACCATTTGTCGCACACCTATCAAATTATAGTTTTCCTAGGCAAACTTACAGTTCAGGTGGCCAGATCTCTGTTTGTCTGGAAGGCTATTTTCAATTACTTTTAAATAATAATGTGTGTTTTATAACTCAAACCACTTGTATAAATAGAGCTTAAAACCTGACTGAGGCAATAAAATAGAAGCAAAAGTTTAGCTGTTGTAACCTGCTATGCAGTCCATTTAAGGGCACTGGCTGAAATGTAATTGCAGACTGTGAGCCACTTTTGTGCTTACTAGAGAATACTAACATTCTTTTTTTTAATGTATAATTAGGATGATTATTATCTTAGTAAAGCAGCTGTAATGACTGCTGCTTCTTTCAGTGAACCTTATCTACTTATTGTGAACTGAGAAACTCCCATATGTCCTGCTAAAGGCTATGGGCCAACAGCATTTCCTTTGCCTTATATCTCCAGGATTGGAAAATGGTTTCATTTAAATACAATATTTTCATTTAGGAGTATAAAGAAAGATAAATCTAATTGGCCAGTTAATTCTTCTGTGTCATCTTTCTACTTCTCCGTTTACTATGACTAGATTATCATATCTGACTATCACATGGCCAGTCATGTATTTATACCAGCTAATGCTGCATGTCACTGGCATCTTGACTAAAAGGTCAAGAGAGAAATAGCTTAGCTGGACTGACTAGCTATTTCAAAGGGTATCTTTTGTTTTTCATCCCCTTCAGAATAAAATTTTATGTTCAGGCACCTATTCTATAAAATTTGTGTATTTTATAGATCTTTTTGACCTTAGGAAAGAAAAATAAAAAGTGATACCTTATTCCTTTCTTTTATCTGCCTTAAGCCTCCAAGAACATTCCTCTACATTCTTGCCTCTGCTGATAACATCTTTTCTAGCTGCTAAAGAGCTGACAGCATATTACAGGGGTTGCACAGTGCTGAACCCTTCTCATTTAGATTTGGCCTGAATGCCAAAAATGTTGACCTTTTCTGTATTTAATATAGCTTAGAAGAGGCATCTTTCCAAGTCTTAATATAATCTACTGCTGAACCCTCTCATCCTCCTCCACTTTCTCCTGCCTTTCAATCTTCTGGCACTCTTAGTTCAATGTATGGGATATGGACACCCTACATTGCCTGGCATATCCTTTTACGTATATCCAGGGAATTTAGGAATTCTTTTGAATTCCTTGAGTACTGCTGTATTTGCCAGATTGTCTTATCAGTTTCTGATATCAACCTCTGTTTATCTTTAAGGATTTAATGTGAGTGGCTCATTTCTTTCCCACACAACCATTTTTTACCTATTGGCTTTTTACCCATCAGTTCTCTTGGAAGAATTTTTTTGACTGAGGACCTGACCTTCTTATAAGCGATACAAAATAGAAATAGAACATAAAATATAATTTAATTCTTTTACTTCTTTCTGTTATGAATGGGTATATATAATAATTTCCCAGTTCAATTTAGTTCAGCTATGTTTTATACAAGAGTGATCAAAATGGGCAAAATTTTAATGAAGTTTTATGATCTAGGCTGTTTCTGAAATAGATATCCATGAAAAGGCAAACACTTTGAATACCTGTCATTGGGTTTGCTCATGTTTTGTAATTGTATTAGTGATCCTTGTCAGTTCTTACCTACTGAAGTTTCTATTCTATTCTATTCTATTCTATTCTATTCTATTCTATTCTATTCTATTCTATTCTATTCTACAATGTTCCCATTTTGGGCAGTATATGAAGTGAATGATACAGTAATTGGCTGGCTAATGAAATTGAATTATAATAAAGTTACAGAACAGTGTTGAAAAGTGACATATACTATAGAAAATTATGTAACTAGTCTGTATTTATCATTTAGCATATAATTTTGATTGTCTTCACAGCTGCAGAGTATTCACAATGATGTTTGCTTCTCACTTGAATGCTAAATGGACACCTAATTTGAAAGCAGGATCTGATTTTGATCTTAAAGGACAATATTCCTTTATAAAATTAATGCCCACAGCAGATGAAATATTATAGTTTTTACAGCTTGTATTCCACAGACCCATCCTGGGTACTGATGAAAGTGGGTTTGTAAGGCAACAAAACAGAGCTATGTCCTGGTCCAGCTTGCTTCTGACAGCTGTCTCTCCTGAAAAAAGTACTTGGATAAAGGCACCAGATATACTTTTCCAAACTTAAAAATCTGTTTCTCAAAATCAGCCCCTCTTTTGAGCCAAGCACAAACCATGACATTGCTGAACATATAGTTTTAAGCAACCAGTACCAAGCATATTCTTATTCTCCACAAGTTTGTGGAAAATTCCCCAATAAGGGCATTAACGCAGTCCGTGAGAAAACTATGCCAAGCAGAAGTCTGAATATAATTTGTGATGAGAAGTCCTATGGTCCCCAGAGATAATTTCCTTCTTCATTCAGCAGATTCAACTCTACTGATGGAACTAGCAAACGCAATACAATGGAAGGGATCTGCCCTTCCCTTTGCACACAGTGCAAGGTTGCCCTATTAAACCCCTAAAAAGATTAAAGTGCAAAGATATTCAAGGGGAAAGACGTCCCTTATTCTAAATTTCTATGTTATAATTATGTAAATTATTATGTTTTAAGTTAAAATGGCAGGGATTGGGGAATTTCAAACTTGCTGAAAGGGGGGAATGTAACACAGTGAAGCTTCAGACTTTCAAATTTTCTTTTCATCATTACCTTCATCTATGTTTATCTCTTCCCTGTCCTCCTTTTCTTACTTCACTTATTTACCTTCTTAGAATGGTGATTTTAGCTAAAATAGAGTCATATCCTATCCAAGCCTTCTGCCAATGTTGCACCAATAAAGTTTACAACAGCATAGGATAAACATTCCAAAGAAAATTCCGTTTTCAATCTGTAAGACTCACAAAATGAGTTTAGCAGATGGAGAATCCAGCCCTGGGTCTTCCACTGACAGTGGCCTACTTCAAGATCAGAAGTTCCTTTTAGAGTAATAGACAAGAATGGAGGAGGCAACATGTGGTCACTCAGAATTCATATTAGTGTTATCAATATATGTTAGGTGTATTTCTCTTTCAGATAACATCAGACCCCATTCTTTATAAACACAGAGAGCAGGAAGTAGTGAAAGAAAAGTCACTTCTAATTGTGAAGTGTACCTTTTTTTTTCATTCTAGGCAGATACATTTCTTTTGAATTCTGTTCATCATATGATTAAAACCCATAGAAGGAGATTTGCAGTCCAAAGACTCTGAAAAAAAGGGACAATAGAAATCTTGACTGTCTTTACGCCAAAAAGCAAGGTCTTGTACTAGTTAAACTCTGATGCAACATTCAGATTTAATTACAATAGGACAAATTCTGCCCCCAGATACACCAGTCAACTTCAGTAAGACTTGGCACAGAGGAGATACTGTCAAATCTAATACCATGGTATTTTTATAAAACCATGCCAAATAGGGCATAATATATTTTTAGAAACTTTTTCATTTATAATAATCAAATGTTCTTCAGGATGATTCATATAAAAAGAAACAATTATTTTGGCTTGCAGGACGTATTTGTAATTATGTGTAGACACTTATTTGGAGAAAATTCAGCATCAAATACATTCAAAACATGGGTGTGTGCCAGTGGCGGGGATGAGAAAGAACTCTCAGCAAATTGAGCCTGTTACTCAGTACCTTGTACAGTTTGCTTTGCAGTTTCCTTTGCCTGCTAGCTCAGAGCTCCCTATAGCTTCACAGAGATGAAAAACTGGAAGGGACCCCTAGAGGTCATCAGGTCTATACTTCTACAGAGGGATAAATTCAAACTGACAAGGGCATTGGTCTATCAGTGGTGGTTTAATACCTAAAGAAAAACATTTTAAAATGGAAAAATCCATGCCCTTCCATATTATTCAGTATTTTTGCAAACAGATGAACTTTTCTAATGCCTCATTTGAATAAATTTTCATGCAAATTAAGATTTCTTCTTTTCTCTTCCCACTCTACCAGGAGAAACAGCTGACAATGTTGTCTCCCTCACTGGAAAGTTATCGGTTTATGGCCTTTCAAGTTCCTCTTTTATAAGACACACGGTAGAGAGCCTTCAGTTTTTCCATCTCATTTATATGAACATTATACCCTCCCTGTACTTGCAGCTCTCCTTAGTGTCCTTACCCAGTTATTCCCACCTCGTTCAATTGGAGCGCCAAAAGCAGCAACTCGGATCTGATGAGCAGTGAAGAAACTCCAATAATCATGTCCCATATGTCACACATATCTTTTCTCATTCTGCAATAGCCTCATATTGCAGACTCACCATTAATTCACCCCTGAGCCACCCTGAGCCTCAGGCACATCTATGTGTACTAGTTGTTGCTCGAGATTTTAGACTTTCTCTAAATTGTCAAAAGCCTTTAAATTCTAATGTACTCCTTCAAAAGTGATTTTGCCACCTTTTAGATTGTAATACCCCAGTCCTTTATCCAAAACAATAATTTTTGAAGAAAATTGATCCTAGGTAGATGCTGGAACATTTCCATATTTTTAAGAGTGAATGATGGCTGATTACTATTTAAAAGTAGTACTTCATTTATCTATGCAATATGACAATTTCACTATGATCTATTTTAATTTATTAAATATAGCATCAAAAGCTTTTCTAAGAACAAATTTGTTCTATGACTTTTTTTCCTAAACAGCTAAAAATCAATTTATTTCTTTCCTTGGGTAGGTGTGTCATTTTCAAGGTGAAATTTAAAAAGCTTTATAGTTAAGATTCATGATTCTAAGAAATAACGTTATTACATCAAAGCTATTACTGCTCATACTTTCTTATCTTGAAAACAGGCAGTCTATATATTAACATGCATGAAAAAATTAATGCAGTTATTAACCTGTAAATCACTGGGGTAATATGTTATCACAATCATTCTCTAGGAAGGTAGAGGAATAGAAACAATATTTTGAAACTTAGCTGTAATCCAATTTGCCATCCTTCTGTCAAAATCAAAAAGAGTCTGTAAGGACTACAATTCTGAGTTATCACTTTTTATCCTTTTTTCACCAACCTGACAACAGGGAGCACTCACTACACTCAGGGAAGAAAAAGCTGTCCTGCCTCAGGCTGTGTTACCTTCCCTCTCCTGTTCTGCTTTTTAACGTCATTGAGAACAAAAGAAGCATTTTTAAGCCATGTTTTAAGGAAAGCTGCTGCAGTATTATCCTGTGGAGAACATGTTTTGATGTAGCCCAGAAGGTCACAGAACTACCAGATCTGCAAATGGTCTCTATTTGATCCTACAAATCTTCTGTCAACTTCTCTGACTTCTCCCTACCCTCTCCACTTTGTGCATTCAGCTTAAAAAATATTTGATGAGGATTTGGGGGAATCTTTGCAAATATTAGCTTTTTGTTACTTAAAAACAGATGATATTTTAATACAACAAGTACTAAAATGAGACAATATTAAGCATCTCTGGTGTATTAGATCATGTAATAAGATTTTTTATTTAATGCATTCATACATATCTAGAATAGTTTGTTACTCTGTTAGAGATTTTTTATTATGATGCATTATCTTCTCCTTGACAAAGCTGCTGGACAAGTAATAGCACAAAGCCATTTCTTCAATGATTTCTAGAAAAAATAATTCCTTAGACATAGTCCTCAGAGAATTAAAGTCAGAAGTCTATCTGAGAATATAATTTTTTGTCAGTCTAAGCTTTAGAGGATAGATCTTCTCAGTTGATAAGCCTTTTATGTCTGCAAGCATTTGATAGAATGCCTCAGATAACAGATCATGTTAAGTTGATGTGTTTAATTAGGGATCTGTAAATATCTATCTATCTATCTATCTATCTATCTATCTATCTATCTATCTATCTATCTATCTATCTATCTATCTACATATATATCATGTTTGTGGATGCATGTGCATGTATGTAAATGAGGGGCATGGATAAAAGGTAGTGTTGTGGAGGTATGGACTCATGCTTCTTCTGACCACATGCATCAACTTTCTTTCTTAAAATTTTATTTCAATAGGGACACAGAGCAGCACATTGGACACCAGTCAGCTATATTTCTTTCAGTCAAACAGCAAGACCTATTTTTTGAGTATGTTCCACACCAGAGACATGGTTGGAAATACTCAAAGCCTGTCTGGTCATAGTAGGGACTACTTAGCTCATTTCAGCAGGAGAGAAAACATCTTTGTGAACTAAAAAGCAGTGATAAATTTGTGACTTCCCCTACCAATCCATGTTCTCAATGCACAGACAAGTACAGAAATTTAGGAAAAACATAGGTTTTTTTTTGTTCAAGGCAGTGCAGGTTTAGGGCAAACATAACTGAAGTTTTCTGTTTGATGTAAGTCTCCTTAATGGTGTATAAGGAATGGTATGGAATTTGCTTTAATTTCCCATATATTGTCATAAATTGACAGGTTGCCCAGGTACATTGTTTTGACTCCCTCGAGAGTTAGGTTAGGGAGGCATGCATGGAGAAAAGAGGAGCACAAAGGGAAAGTGCTTGTGACAGGTTGTACTTTGTGCTGGCCATTCAGAGTCAAGGCTGCCACTATGTGCTCCTTTCTACTCTCTGTACCACTAGGAGTAAACTCTACTTTCTGGTTTCTAGTTTCAGTGCAAAACATAGCCGAGTGGCAATCTACATCAGCGCTCTGTTTTTCCCATGTCATCTGCCAGATACGGAAAAACATTGGGTCTAAGTTCTCTCTCCTGTAATCTTCTTGGACATAGTAAAAAATGTCAGTTATTTATTTGATCTCTGCTTACTTTATCACCTTCAATGATGATAAAGCCATTTATCTTCTGCTCGTCTTCTGGAAGATCACCTTGTCTCTCACTGAGCCTCTGACTTAGGACAAGTGGAACTTTTCTAGGAGCACAAATGATCAGATCTCCTGTACTGTGTTCCCTGTCTCCTTGAAAAATATTAAAACTTTCCCTCCATCCTTTGACTCCACATTCCTCAGTTTATCTTTCAGTGTTTGCTTTTTGTTTTTTTTTTGGTAATATACATTTCAAAGTAGAAAAGTTCTGATTTATATAGGGTTTTTTTCCTTTTTTGAGTTACACAACAGCAGTTAGGCATCAGTTTTGCACAGCAGGGCTGTGACTTTGTTTCTACCTTTGCCTACATTATTGCTTAACTTTTCTTCTCCCTGCAGGAGTGTTTCAGATACTAAGCAGCATTGGACAGCAGGTTGGTGAGGAGTTTTTAATAATGAGATGATATTTTTTCATTAATTAATGTTTATTAGTCTATGACTTTGCCAGGTGGCCTCTGTGATCATTTGAGGTAACTTCTTATGAATATCTAGCAGATTAATCTGCTGACAGGAGTGAATAAAATGGTTCTGAAATTGTAAATGCAAGGACATCCACTTAGGTGATGAATATGTCCCATTTGTCAAGAATGCCCTACATTTTAGATATTAAATTAAGTTTTCCAAACTTGTAGGTTTTGGGAACAGAAGTTATCAATGTGTCTCATTTGGAAAAATATCTAGCATGCCTGGTTTTGTAATATAAAAATAACCTCACAAGTAGATCATATTATCTAGAGCAAAAAAGATCTAGTAAATGTCTCAACATATTGAAGTGAACTAGACAAACAGATAAAAATGAGAGAGAGACACACTGCTTTTTATGCAAGTAGAATACTGTTTAAAGTACAAAAGGGCACAATTGAATGGACTTCAGCAGGTTTCATTTTTTGATACCTTTCAGATTAGATAAGAGTAAATTATGAAGTAATAGCAAAGAGGATATAACTTCCATGGGTGTCATTTTAGAATACATTCCATTTTAGGGGATTGCATGAAAAAGAGCTATACCCCTGCAGGGATTCTCATCAAAGATGTAATTCAAGATGGGGAGGAACCATAAAAAAACACCTCAACACACCCCCCCCCCCCCCCAATGATATTTAATGAAAAACAGTTTCAAATGGGCTAAAAGATACTTTTCTTCAAGAGACAGTATGTTCTTTACATATTTTCTTCCTTCTTCAATATTTCAAGTATACCAGTGGTCTGGATAAAAGAGTCATCTCACTGAATTTATGTTGTCTTTCCAGTTTGAACTCAGCAGGTTTTTTACCGTAAAGTGAAAGGTCTAAAAACTTTTTCTGTTTCTCCTGAAGAGAAAGAAAAGAGAACCTTATAGTTGGACCAAATCATACAATGTGGTTAGTACTCACTGTCTCCCATGTATTGTCATCTATCCAACAAAAACAAACATTCCAGGTCACTCAGAGGACATGGTATTCCTCGCAGCAAGTCTATGATCAAAAGCAAGCTGAGGTGGTTTCATAAGGATACATGTTTGCAAAAAGCCTGAAAAAAAACATGCAGATAGTTTGCACTTTATATTTTGGCATGTATAGCACTGACTGCTACATGGGTCTGCAGATACAGCCTTCCCTAAAGAGTTACAGAAAAGAGGAAACACAGATGAAGGTTCGAATTGTTACCTGTCTTGATGTACTGGCTTTTGAAATGAACAGTGGAAGGATCCTATAACAGATTGGGGGGGGGAGGGGGGGGGGCTCAGAGGCAACCAGAAAAGATCCAAACCAAACAACAGCAAACAAAAACAACAAAACCCAAACAACAAAAAAAAACAATCACAATCGTGCTCTTCTCTCCTGCTTCTGTTCTTCTGCTCTGCCATGATCTTATGCTACTACAATCCTAAAGATGGTCCCTGGTGGCCATAGGCTGGTGGGGGATGTATGGTCTCCCCCCACAAGCTGCAGCTGTCTCTGGGCTTCTCAATCTCAGAGAGAGAAGGCCTCAAACCTGAAATTCAAAGTAAAAGACTTTTCTTGGAATATGGCTTTATTGGTAACTGTGATATAATTATAGAGCCCTAGAGTTTTCCCGTGTTTGCCCTTCTAAATTTCCCACAAGGTGTGTGTACCGGCATAGTCCTGGTGGAGGCTTGCTGGTGTGACTTGGCACTCATTATTCAGTCTAACATGCAGAGGGCTTGGCACCCCAAGTTTAGAGTTACTTAAAGAAAACACTGCATGCTGAAGTCTGCCAATGTCTTGCATAATCTTAACTAGTTTTTGCATTACTGTGGAAACCTAAAGAGCATTTAAGAATTTTCTGGAAATGTTACCCTTTTTTTTTTTTATAATTAGATTTGGCTCTCTATAAATCATCTGTTCCAGTTCTTACATGTAAATTTACCTTACCAGTAATTTTGTCTTGAATTTTAAATTTAAATCAAGGAGTAATTGAATTCCTGGGAGCACCAATTAAATTAAAAATTGTTTTCTTCTGTGTTTGCATCTGTTTTATTTTTATTTATTTATATTATTTATTTATTTATTTATTTATTTATTTATTTATTTATTTATTTATTTATTTATTTATTGATAGCTAGAGGGCCATCAAAGTTTTTGGATAAAGAGCAATCAAATTGTTAACTTTCTGGTGCTTTACCCCTCTCTGGAATAATATCCAGGTCAAGAGCTCATTCTTGGCTACTTGTTGTGCAATAATTTTTATTGCTCTGCTTTCATAGTGAGCTGGTACCTCACACACAAATAGCATCTAAAGAAGAAGTATTAAAGAAACTTGTCTTCTTACAGTTCCGGGTGTGGGCTCAATTATGCTACCCTGCAAATGATTAGAGGACTATAGAAGCAATATGGAAAGCTGAACTGTGAGACTTTGCAATTGGGAAGGAGGAATCTGACCTGAACCAAAACTGTTTTCACTCACTCACACTCTGTCACCCACATACTCACAAGATACAAGTTGTGTGTGTTCCCATAATCCGGCCGCCATGCAGGCACCATGGCACACGTGTCCAGGTGGTCTGGCCAGGGTTCCTGGCAGTGGCCTCGAGGATAAGAGACATCATCTCTTGAGTCTTCATGAGATTTACTGGTCTTTTCATTGGATAGTAACCACATCTGCCACCACAACTGATGTAGCAACAAGCTGCAGAGATTCTGTACCTGCCACGCAGAGAGGCTGTATTTACCATATGCACACATGGAGGGGTTTATAGTGACAGAGGAGTGTTTCTGGGTCATTTCCAGCTCATCCATGCTTGGTAGACTGTTCTCAATTTGACTCCCAGTATAAGTGCTTCAGGAAGAAAAAAAATTAAAAGACACTAGTTGTAAGTCTATGAATAGATATATATCTATAAATCAAGATATAAATCTGGAGTGAATCTGGTGAGTTTGCATGTTTCTGTTGTTTTTCTAATCTCTTATTTTACAGTTTTGATACAGTTATGTGCTTTGCACATCAAGACCAGGAGTGGGTTTTGGTTTCTAGCACATATGCCAAACAACAGTGAAAAGATTTGTCTTCTGTTTCGCATATTGGTCTTGAGGTAATTTAATATTCTTATCAGAGTTTGAAGTTCATCAGCTTCTGTTTAATTTAATGATTCTTCTGAGCTTCAAATAACAGTATTATGTAATGTGATCTTTGTTTCTGTCACTTCACAGAGGGTGACCAACTGAATTAAACTTTTGGATGTTGTTAGATGCCTTTTGTTACTGTACTTTTGTTTAGTTGGTTGATTGATTGGTTGGTTTGGATTTTTTTGTGTGTTTTGCTTTGTTGGGTTTTGTTTTGGTTTATTTTGGTTTTTTAGTTTTTTTTTCAAGAGGATCTTAATTGGAAATAAAAGTCCATTTAAAACTATGTAGAGCTTCACACTCACTAGTATTACTTTGGGAACACTTCATCTTCACTGGATGCCTGATAAAGTTTTCTGGATTATAAAGTTTTTTGCTGCTTCTAAGTGTGAGAGTCCCTAAATTACCATATTCTTGCAATCTTTCCTGAGCCTATTACTTTCCACAGCATGCATGGTGGGCTATGAGGTTGTCTGATCTGACTGGTACAAGAAGCTTAGGGGAGTTTGCTCTGTTAAAATACTATTTGAAGCTCATGATGGTCTTCCAAGTTCCTTTGGTGGCTTCCAGGTTGGATTTCTTTTAGAAGAAAGAAGGAATCTCCATGAGTTCTCGCAGTGTTTCAGCTCTCCCCGGGATTCGCTCCGGTTTCCAGCCCCGACTGTGCTGCGCTATTGTCCGGTCTCTGCCGTTAGATGGCAACAACTCCCCGGCTAAACCCGCGGGCCGGCAGCTGCGGCACAGGGACGGAAAGTCCAATTTCCTTTCCTTTTCTGAAATGCCTTCCACACCCTGGGGCCCCATCCTCTTCTTTTGTTTGGGAGCGGGGATTTGGCGACCCTCGAAACATCCTCATCCCTCTCCTGTGGGGCCATGTCCCATCTCCCGGCCTCTCCGTTCTGCGGGCACATCTCCTGCAAAACACGGGGGACGGCCAACAGCCGCGAGCTTTCTTCCCAAATAGACAAAACCTGTCTTTTCTTAACTTGAAAACTCAGCATTTTTGAACTTCTGCAATATGAAGCGTGTTTTGAGCACGTGGAAGCAACAAAAAAAGTAACAGCTTTTAGGTTCCCAGTTATGAATGTCTCGTTCACAAGTAGGGGAGGTCATGAAACATTGTATGAGATGCTTTTTGGGGGCTTTTTCCCTTGCGTGAGCTCAAATCAAAACTGCTGAGTAGCATCAAAAGAAATACACTTGGAGGGAACCCAGTACATCTTAGTTATTCTGCTCCTATTCTGGTTCTGTTCAGATCAGATATTCCAACATCATTCTCAGGGGGTGCTTCTTCTGCCTAATCTTAAACACACAAAAGCTCCAGGCCCTCCTGAGTAGATTTGGCCATTCCCATTCCAGTGACATCAGTAGCTCTTAAAAAAAAAAACATTTCTAAAGAAGAGGTCAAGATTTGTAGGTGAAACAAGTGGATAAATTTGAGTTTTCAATGTCAGCTGTCCTTGTTCTTCAAAATCACAGAATCACAGAACCATAGATTATTCTGAATTGGAAAGGATTCGCAGAGATCATTGAATCCACCTCCTGCACAGGACAGTCCCAAGAATCACACATGGTTGGCCCTCCTGGCTGCCAGGAACATGCTGATCCATATTCAACTTGCCATTGACCAGGATCACCAGGTCCCTTTCAATGGCACTGCTCTCCAGTGTCTCATTCCCCAGTCTAATGCCTAAAGATATGAGGATACTTGAATATCTCAAAGCATGTTACTATTCATGAATCTGAGAAATAACAGAGTTACACATTTAATTATATTGAAATCTTCACAACACTTGAGGGTTTTTGCCTAAGCCAGGCATTGAACAAAGTAATGTTATATGTGGTCAAAACAAACTAATATCCAAAATATCTTGGTTTCCAGTAGTAAGATATGCAGATGTGTACAATGAATAAGCATTTTAAGCCTATATTTTAATATTAACAGTTTTTTCCATTGTGGCTACTTTTTTCCCATTTGAGCTCTGTTGGACAGTGAGTATAAGGTTTTTGGAAGTTTCTTATTTTCAGTTCATAGGAATTGTATTTGCCTTTCCAGCCTATGCTATACTATTTGGTTCATCATCTTAATTTTCACTGTAGCTGGGTCATTATTCTCTCTTTTTTTTTCCAGGGTATTTCCCCATTCTCATACTCTTGTTTAAAGGCTGTACCAAAACTTCATTTCCTAAAATGTTCAGAGACATTTTGCTGCTCCTGAGTAAAGCTAAATTTGTGTTTGCAAGAATTGTGTCATTTCTAAAGTTTTCTCAAGCATTGACATATTTTTGAAATTATTATCCAGAGTCTCTACACTTGGGAAAGGGTAAATTATTCACCTGATCTTACAAGATCTTTTCTATCATCACACAGAAGTGCCAAATTGCACAATGAAGTGATTGCACAACATCTATTTGCTTGCTTCTTTTGACGTAGAAATTCAGGGCTTCCTGGGGAAAGAAATACTTTTATTACAATTTTTATTGCACAGTGTTACACCTTCCATCCATCCTGGCTATGTTTTTGAGCCAATTTAGTTGCTTGGGTTAGCTTTGATTCCTTGTGTATGATACTTGCCTGCTCCACCTGGATTTTGGACTTATCAGTTATCTTCTGCAGCACCAGCTGACCCACGTGAAGAGAAAAATATAACAATGACAGAAATAATAGACTGGGCCAAGAAGAGGCCTCAAATCTAGTGTAAATATTTAGTTTCAGTCACAACTAGGAGGGTAAGAGGAAAGTGCATGTGAGAATTCATAAGTAATACTGCTTCCCTCTAAGAAGGGTAAAAGTTAATACAAAAGTTAATCATTAGGTCAGTTCTAATTAATAATAAACATTAGTGAAGCTTTTTCTCTGGATTTAAAATGGAATGTGCATTCCCTAGTAAATTAAAGTACTTCTCTGTATGTACTCCATAATGTTTTGGCAGTTTCTTTCATAAAATTTGCCTCTTACCCAGAAGATATCTTGGCTGCTGGTATACTGTAGAAAGGCTTTTATGGAGTCGTTTGCACATAGCTCCTCCCACAACAAATTATTAGTGTGAGATTGCCAAAATAATGGAAATAAAGCTGTTCTTTTTATAGCAGCAGTTGCAAAATGACCAGAAGAGTCATGACAAAAAAACAGACAGCATGGAGTGTAAAAACTTCACCCATGCATCTCAGGACTGATGAGATTCTTACACCACCATCCTGCACAGAGACAGCCCTTGAGGAGACCAGGTAGAGGAATAGCATCTTTCCAGATCATGCTGAATTAAGGTACTCAGCTAATTCTGAGCACATCTCAGGATGATGGAACAATTTTTCTCATATATTAGGCAGCAGTTCATTATTTAGGGTGTTAGGACTTTCTTTTGTGTGTACTCATGACAAAGTCAAATCCTGGAGTGTACCAGGATTTACTTTTCCAGACTAACTATTCTGTTGCACCTGCTGGATTGATTTTTGCTTTCTTTTTGGTTTTACTGGTTTTGTTGGGGGTTTTAAGTGTGCTTTCAATTTGCTACTCACCAAATAAACATAAAATCTTTCTCTTCCTCTCCCCTGAAATCTGATGTAAAGAGGAAGCAAGAATGTCCTACCTGTTTTCTAATTCATAGGTAGCACAAATCTGAGTGAACAAATAATTTACAGTGATTTACTCAGAAATCTTCATTGCATGTCCATGGGGGAATCATCAATAGAAAGCCTGAGGTTTTCTAGAATACGTCTGGTTTAAAAAAAAATAAAAAAAAATAATCAAATGACTTTGGCCAGTAATCAAATTACCTGGAATACTTATGATAGATGGGTGTTCAATGACAGCAAATGTCATTTATTTTTGTAAATAAGTGAAAGCTAGTGGAACATGTTTGTAGATATTTATGTGAGACTAGCACAAAGTCCTTCCTAAAGAAGACAGCCAACTGAATCACAGTCCTTCATGTAAGGAAAATGAGCAGAGGGAGGCCACAGGCCTCCCTCTGGCTGGCTGGCTGGCTATGGTCTTCCCACAGCTGTGGCATTATGGTATGTCAGTAATTCCTCCTTGTGTGTGTCTGGTCGCCCCCAGCCACTCCTCAGATGTCTCTTGGGGTCTTTGCCACCACACCAAGCATCACAGCAGAATGTAGCATCAGGGTAGCAGAGGCTGAGGTGCAGCAGCTCTTCTTCTATCTCTGCCACCCATGTCTGCACTTGGCAGAAAATGGAGCAGACAGCTGAGGAACATGGGTGGCAGAAGGAAAAGCAATAATGTCATAAAATACATAACATAATTTGCTATGGCAAATGTGAATCAAAAATTTCCATTGGTTCAGTAGAGAGCACATTTTTCTGAGTAGTCTGAATTCTCCAAAGAGTCCTGGTATAATAAATCCATTACTTATAGCGTTGGAACAAAGATAACACAGCCATGCAGTGCAAATTGCTGATCCCAAGTAAACTCACTTGCTGTTTCAAATTTGTTCAGTAACTTTAGATGAGTTAACTTTGCAATAACAGACTACATAGATAAGATATTCCATGTGCAGCCTGAATATAAGCAGAAAACTGGCTTTTGCATAAATTTCCACTCTTGTGACTTTAGAGAAATGTAATTGTTTACCTTTTTCTGGTGTGAGCCAGATCTTTTGTGCTGTGATTTAATAGTGCCCAATATCCAGCATCAGCAGCTGTGGAACTACAGCCAGAGAATGATGGTGTGAGCATCCTGAATGCTGTGTTCGAAGTCTCTGGACAACACTTTCCATATGCTCTTTATTTTGAATTACTAGCATGAAGAGTCAGTTTGCAGTTCTTACTCTTGTTGAGAGATTTCAGATGCTTTGAAAGAGTCTAACTAGATATTAAACTGTTTTCTGTAAGTGATGACTTTCAGAATCTGATTCCTCACACTAGGTTGTCAGACGATGACCAAATCAGACACATCTACTACTCAACTCCTTCATTCATGTGAAACCTCATAATTCCTGTCCATCCACTTTCATCACTGCTACTGCAGAAACTCAGGTAGGTTTTTATAAAATAATACCAAATATGGAATTTTAAATAATACCATCATGCTGTATCCAGCTTCATCAGAAATAATCATATATTTATTACTTATTAGAAGTATTTGCTATTTCTAAATTAGCAAGCAGTAAGGACCCATAGAAGTAGATGCATAGAGTGTAACAATGGACACCAACCACTTGATATCCAAGCTATCCATGTGACAAGGTACTTAATTTCACTTTAACTCCAATCTGCTCCTATTGACTAAAAGATCAATCTTGGCTACAGTAAATTAGGTGCAGTCCTACAACACATCTTCAAAAAGAAACTCAAGAAGCCCGGTTTATGTAAACCAAGACTGTTCTAGGATGTGAATGAAAACACAGTGGCTAGACCAAGTCTTCTCTCAAAAACAGCCCTGATCAGAATTAAAACACTAACGTAGAATGCCTGTTCATGCTCATGTTGTGGATCTTTGAAAACATTTATAACATTGTGAGGTGTTCGATCTGGGTCAATTGCTTAATATGCAATGAAGTGTTGTTATCATTCAATTACATTAAGTCATTTAAGCTTTTGTCCAAGTCTTTACCTGCATGGCTGCATGCCTATTTCTAGAAAAAGTGCAATTTTCTTTCCATATTTGAGTCACTGCTGTCTCCATAATTACATCAGATTCTGTGAAGTAAACTCATTCCAGTTTCCATTGTGTTGGGCCTGCAGATAGAGCCTTGAAAGCATTTTTTATTCAAGCCAGACTCTGATTAGTGTGCATAGATCATGCTCTGAACAGTAAAAATAAAAACAGGAAATGTCCTTTAAATAAATTCCTCAATGGGTCATCATCAAAGCCAAGATTTTCAAAAGCACCTGGACTGCAATCTGCACAAAGATGTAGTAGAACTTTATCTGTATTTGTAACACTGTAATGCTGCGTCACACACCTCTGTGATATGGACTATTGTTCTAGGACTGTCTAGGACTTCAGGGACTAAGGGATTAAGTTATATTTTGAAAACAGCAGAGGTTTTCCCATTTCAGTGATTGCATCGACACAGCTGCCTTGGGAAAACATTGATTTCCCTAATCAGCCCAATTGTATCAATATCAAGCAGAAAAAGATTCTTTCCAGAAACTTCCACATTACCAGATGATACTCAGAGGACAGCTGCTTCCTCTTTAGCATCACTACTACATCCTGTTTTCCCCTGAAGGAACCTGACATGTAAAACTTCATTTCTAGAACAGGGCCCAAGAGTTGTCCTGAACGTGGTATCTGATGGGTGACTGTCTTATTTCTTCAGCCTTACAAAGCCAAGTGTCACAATGCCGGAGTGCATTGAAGATCTACAGTCTGATTTTTGAAAGTGCTGTGCCAGTCCAACGGAGGTTTTTGCAGACTGGTGTGGGTAGGCCTTTCTGCTAAAAGTGGGAGAAAAGGACCAAATAAAACTTCTTGATCTTTATATCTTAGTCTGCCCAGTTGTTATATTTTCATTTAATAGAACAAAAGCCATGCTGGAAATCAGACTACAGAATAGTGTAGGTGGGAAGACACTTCTGGAAGTCTGTAATTTACTCCTTCTACATAAAATTTAGAGTGCCCAGCACTTTATCAGAAACTCACAATTGTCTTGGATAAATGCCACTGCTGGTGGAAAATAGAAGAGCCTCTAGGACAGTCATAAAGACTGAAAGCATGCTTTGTCCTGGAAAACCTCCTACCACACGTGATGTATACAGTCAGGACAGATTGCAAAACTTGTGCAGAGGATGTGAAAGTTTAAGAACATCAACTAAACCAGATTTTTGAGGGCATTACTTAGAATATAAATCCAGTTCTTAAAACTGAAGCAGTTTAAGGTTTGAATCAGAGAAGCTTGGTGTATTCATATGCCAACTAAACTGCCCTTTTGAAGTTTGTAATGTTCCTTCATGAGTAGAATAAATTTCCTGTAACACCCATCTTCTTCTCATCTTGGTGCATCCATATTCCAGGTGAAGCTGACTTTTTTGAGTTAAATACCACTGGAGAGTCATGGTCAAAACCAGAGAGCATAATACATTTGAAAAAGGGAGGAACCAATTTTATATAGAACAGGTGGAAACCAGATGTACTTGAAACTGGGGTGAAAAGAAGCAGAAGTGTCCTGACAATTGAAAATGATTGTTTCCATCAGGTTACACAGCTCTGTATTTCCTAGATCACATACCTGGACTTAATTAGTGCTTTCCAAAAAGAACATTAGCCTTTTTATTCTAAGTGGAAAAAATATCAACATAGTTATAATAATTTATTAGAAAATTAAGTCTGATTTTTCTTTTTTTTTTTTCCACAGAAATAAATGAAATAGATTTCCTACGATTCTTTTTTTTAAAATCTGATTGTTGATTAGTATGTGGATCTATGCTTTAAAGGAGAGTAGAAGGTCTGTTGTAGCATAAAAAAACCTTCTCTTTAAAAGGCAGTTTTTTCCCTGAATTTATTTTTGCAGCTTGTTTTGGCATCTGCTGACCTTGGGGATGTTCTTGGTCCCAAGGTGACAGTGCCAAAGCTACAGTCCCCAGGCAACTGTCCTAGCATAAAAATGCCTCCTGAGGTGTGACTGCTCAGAAGTACCTTGGGAGCCATGTCATAGCTCAGTAGGACACTGGGAGGCCACATGAGTGTTGATCTCTGTGCTCTGTAGGACTGTCTGGCCATTTCGGTGAGCATCCCAGAGTGCCAGGTGAGGGGGTGGACTCAACGATTAGTGTGATAACTGTCGGTTGGCCAAGGAGTGGGAAGGATGCTGTACTCCACCCAAGCCATACCTCCCACTCCATGGAAACGAAATGAGCCTGCCCAGGGCAAGGAGTGGGCAGGATGCAGAGGAAAACCAAGCTGCCCTTTATGTTTCTTCTGGATGTGCCAAAATCTTTTAAAACCCAGCACATTAATGTGTTTTCCCTCTCTCTACTTCACCCTGGCTGAAGCAACACTGGAAGGCAATGTGCTTTATTGCAAAAGTTACCTCATGTGCCAAATTGTTTTATTGTGTCCATTCTTTCGGGAAAAAGTGATGAAAATGGAAATGGACAGAAAGAAGGCATTGACTGACTTCTGATTGAGGGTCAGAAGAAGGTAAAAGTGACCACAGGAGAATGTTTGTTTGAGGAATGCTTGAGGATTCGGTAGATCTTTGCTGAAAATCAGTGCATAATCAGTCACTCTGAACATCTGCAACTAGGCACTTTAGATTTTGAGAGATCCAGAAGGCCTCCTTTGTTGCCCATTCTCATAACAGAACAGCATTCCAGTCTACCATCCACAAACAAGTGGAGGTTTTGTAGTTTATTAATTCAGGTTCTGTTACCATTCTTAATACTGAAGTTGCCATAGGCACTTGAAAGGAGCCACTTCACATTAATAAAGGCTTAATACTGGGAGCATTCTTTACAAAGTAGTGTCCTTCCATTGCATTTCTGGAGAGATTGCCACCGGGAGTGATGTAACTGAAGCATCTGGAGAGAGCTTTAATACTCTGCTGAATGAAAAAGTCCCCTTCTACCCTGTGAATGTGGAAGTAAGGGGCGGGGGGAGACAAAGGAAAGGAAAAGACAGATGCAGACGAAAGGCAGAGGTAATGCTGAAATGCCATAACTTACCATTTGAAAGATCATATTGCACTTACTTTTTTGGAGTCAAACAGCTTAACTGTGACCCAAGGAACCACCGTCACTGCAGTTAAGAGTAGGAAGAAAAGAATTGCTTTATAGACAAAGCATTGGGAAAACAGTGACAGATAAAAGCAGAGAACATATTTATAACAGTAAAAGAAAACAATCAAAACTCACTGTGGAGGGTAAGTTGGAGGGTAATTTTTATTTACATGTGCTCTTGCAATTTGTCTTTTAACTTAAGGTGTTTTTTTATGATTGGATCTGTATGATAGGTTCACCTATTAGCAGTATTAGCCTACGGAAAATGGCAATCAGCACTAATCAAGATATAGTACAACACTACTTAATCTGGGCTGCATAGCAAAAGGTGCAAAGGCTGGGAATATTTTGGAGCTGGACCACCCATGGGGAGAGAGCAACAGATGTTCTGTGATTATCCATAACAAATAGTTGTATTCCTGGCACTCTTTATTCCTTGCTACAACTTATACCTTTTTTTTACGTGCATGACTGGCTTTCTGCTAAATATGAAATGAAGACAAATTTTCTCATTCAGTTACACAATGGAAGTTGCCAGTCACATAACTGGACAAAGCAATCATAACTTCTCAGCAATCATTCACTGAACAAAACTAATTAAGCTTTTGCAAAAATAATATCAAAACACAGTTGGTAAATGTGTCAATATCTTCCGTAGCTATTTCGTTATGTATGTGGGATTGAAGCTGACATCTTCAGGACAAAACTAGAGTACTTTGCTCTTCCAGTTACATCAGGAATTTCATACACCTAGCCTTTTTGACTGATCACAGAGAAAATACTGAAGATATGCCTCCCTGCCCTATTTGCTCAAAAACTATCAAGTTAATGAAGAGAATCTAAAAGCATAATCATTTTAGAAAATAAATTCATGGGTTTTTGCTGACTGACTAATGCCTTTAGAACTCCAGTTCAACATAATATTACTGAGAACTAACTGAAAATTTAAATAAATTCCATCATGCAACACAGATGGCTTGCTTTTAATATGTTTTCATAATATGATGAATTATATAAATTCATGGAGTCTTGCTCTATTCCCAGATCTCTCTTTCATTGCTCTTTTTCATGATATTGATGACAATTGATTTATTCCACAAACTTTATATCTTCCCTATTTCCACATTACTCACAAGACACTGACTTGTGAGTGTCTGGTAGATTTTTTTAATAATTTACAAATTGCATTTAGGTCATATATTCCCTACACTTTTTTTTTTTTTACCTGTAAACTTCTGTTTAATTTTTGTTTTGAGAATCTGTTGTTCATTATTTGTTTGGTTGTATCACTTCAGGAGATTGATTAAATGGACTTTCAGAGACCCTTGAAAGTGACGGCTTATTACTTTGCTTTTTGGAAGTAAACACTCCCATGCATGAACAATATGATTGATTTTCTCCTTGTATAACAGCACTTGCAAATGATATACTGAATTCATATGGACTTCTGAGGGCTATGAATAAATTTCACTTCCTGCTCAGACAAGATTAATGTACTTTCTCATTCAGAAGAATATATGTAAAAAAACAAACACACAAACCCATCTAATATTTGTCTTGCTTTAGGTGATAGAATAACAACCCCTGGGAATTAATCTTCTAATTATGACTGCATAGTTAAAGAAAGTTTACTACAGGAAAAGAATAACAAACCAGTTCAGAATGAGAGAATTTTTATAACTGGAAATTTCCATTTTTGGTCATGTGAGAAGCTGAATATGTTCACAAAGGATATTTTTGAGAGTTTATAAGGTATTGAGAGGAACAAAAGTGACTCATTGCTCTGATCAAAAAATCTCAAATAGTAAATGTTATTTCTATCTGTGTTTGTAAACAATTGCACATTTATATTTTTTTCAGCTTTAGAAGAGAAAAGAGGGAAGAATAAAATGACATTTAAACTCTAGAGAACTATGCATCAACAAAGAAGAATAGTGGGTGTGGAGGAAAACAGATGAGAAGGAAAAGGTGCACGAGAGAAGGAGAAGATAGAAAGAAGACTTGAACTTCCACAGAGAAAAAAAGCAACCACCACAGAAGATACTAAGACTTTACTTATTGCCTAAGACGTATTTGTATCTTGTCCCAGAAGGGAAGAAATAGAAAGAAAATCTTTATCTTAGAGTTATCTCTGCCTACCTTGAATTAAAGCTTGAAGAATCCTTGAGAGAACAGGAAACTCAATCTTATTCCTTCATATACACACACTTTAGCCTGTGATTAAAAGAGTGATTTTTCCAGCAATATCCACACTGCCTTTTTCTGATTTACTGCTGTTGCACATTTTTTTTCCTAGAAGGAATGAATAATTCTTCAGTCATGAGTTCCTATGGTAAGCCCTCTAGTTCTCTTGTTTTAAAGGAAACAAATGCCATTTGGGGGCAGCAGCCATTTTTCTTTAAAACTAGACAAAACTTTGTATTTGGTCATTCTCCCCAAAAGGAAACTGACTGCTGCAGTTTTATTGAGCTTGTTCTTACTCGTTTTTTGTGAAAAATCTCAGATTATTTTATGAATTCCAGAGTAATTTCTAATTTGCAGGTTTTCCAGGGAAAATTGAAGAGATAGCTATCCAGAGGATATATAATTTATATTTCAAGGCTTCTCATAATCTGGAAAATGTGTCTTACACTTGGATATTATAAGACTAGAGTAGAAGAGTACTATGAGACACAGTTTCTTTCCATGCCATGTAAAGGGCAGATCTCTTGGTCTTTCTCAGTAAATGACCTAGTGACTGCAGTCATTAAATACTACTTCTTGTTATTTGGTAGATGTCAATCACTCAGAAATTCTGCATCCTGCTACTGTGACTGCTCTCTAAACTCCAAATGTGTTCCTTAAGTGAATCTCGGGATATTTGCCTTCATAAATTGTGGTGGTGCAAGATGGAAGAAAGAAGATCTAGGAATTTTTTTTCCTTTTTCTGGAACATCCTTTAAATCTCTGAGATAACCCCAGGGATTCTCACCTCTTCTATAGCTGAATTAATCCCTCCTAACAACACTGATTTTTCTTCAGATCCTCTCCAACACATGGCTGAGTATTTCAGTAGTTGTTCTCTTGTTAGTGTATGTTAAAACTCATGAATTTCATGATGGATCATCTCCCCGGCAGCATGGAGTCCATGGCTCCATATTTGTTGATACAGCCTGTTGAGATCTAAGCTCTTTAATTTGCAATTGTAATGTGTAATTTTCTAGAAATAAAATGCAATTCAGTCACAGGACATTCAGAATCACTCAATTCTAATCTATAATGTCAGCAAGACCATTTCACTGACATTATTGTTTTGACACTGGGTGTAATAGAAATGATTAAGCCAGGAAGAGAGCAGCACTTACTTGACTGCTGTCAGCTACTGAACCACAATAGCCCAGCACACAGACTCTATTCAGCTGATGAAATGTGAAACCTGATATGCTGCTGCAAAATGTTAGTAACCACAAAGCTATATTTCAATCCCTACTTGATTTTATAAATGTTTAGTCTCATTGTTAGACCCAGCCTCATACAAAAGCAATTCCTGTTTCACAACTGAAAGAAATAACCAAACTTCTTTCTTTTTTAATCACTGTACCCAAGTTTGTGTCAAGGCCTTTTTTTTTAATTTTTATTTTTTTTAATGGAAGAGTATATTCAGATGAGGGATGAAAATGAAAAGGATATGAACAATAGTAGCCCTTGTGACTTCAATGTGAAGCTTAAGATTCATAACAGTAGGTATGTAATGTGATAGAAATGTATATGATGGCCCTTCTACCCTCCCAGCAAAATGTATACTTTGTTCTGAAATAATTTGTTATTGCTAAGCTCAGAGATGCAGGCACTTGAACTAAGTGCTAAGTGGGTATTTCTTCAAAATAGGTGTTTGCTTTCCTTTAGATTTTATATAATTTTATATCATTATTCTGTCAAATGTCCTGTGGTATAGGTCTAATAAACCTATGGCACAGACAAGGCCATACAATGTTGTAAGTAAATACCTCTGTCTCTCTTTTGTGTTCTTTCCCTCCCACCTATGTGCACAGGAGACCCATAGTTTTCCTTTTAGGTACAAGTAAAACCTATAAACATTGTTAACCTTTTTTTTTTTTCTGATTTTATAGTTCAAAAGATTTTAGTTTAGACTGCTCAGTTCCTCATGAAAGTGTTATCTGCATGTCATCTAAGGCACTGCAGAATGAGTATTTTATTCACAGAAACCAGATTATATTAAGAATTTGGAAAGATGAGAATGAGACATGGACACCCTATGAGACAGACCTGACTCAAAAGGTACTGAGTACCCTCTGTAGCAGGGAGATCTGTCACCAGTGAACGTAGGTGACAACTTACAGTCCTCAGAGACTGATTCCTTCCATGACTCCAACCTGTGGTGCTCCTCTTCTGCTATTGCTCATAGAAAGGACCTGTCTTTGTATAAGGAGAAACACAATGTTTGAAAATGAAAAGGCAGCACACAAAACTTTCAGCAGAGCGGAAGCCCTCAAGCTTCTTATAAAGTGATTATATGGTTAATTAAATGGTTTTATAAGTTTACCTCTTAAACAAAATATCACCTCAGGGAAGACTTTGGTTTATTTTACTGCTTCATAAATAACAAGAATGTTTGTGTTAGTTAGATCACACCTCTGATTGTTGTCTTTCCATGTACCATAGTATGTTCAATATTAGAAATATCTAAATATTTTCTTTTTGATGACAGTGTAAACATTTCCTACTGACAAGCGATCTATCATAAGGCGGTTTCCTAACTTCAGTTGTTCCTAGCTGAGTTGTATCCTCATTACCAGTACTCAGCCAGGCAGCTGAAACACTGACTCAGAAGAGAATACAGAAAAGTTAGTCTTTTTTGTATTGTGGTATATTTTTAGCATTATTAGGGCAGTGCTGTCATAGACTGAGTAGATTTAGATACATATAAAATTCTGGATTAACTGGTAATGTTATAGCAGTGTAAAGATTAAATTTATTTACAAGTATCAAGAATAGAAAGATAGACATACATCCAAGTGGACAGTGGTTTATAGAAGTTAGGATATGTAATACTTACCATAA
Source organism: Serilophus lunatus (assembly GCA_013399895.1). NCBI lineage: Eukaryota > Metazoa > Chordata > Aves > Passeriformes > Eurylaimidae > Serilophus > Serilophus lunatus. Next base: position 377,969 of record VXBA01011249.1, on the reverse strand, counting down.
TTTATATGCTAAAGAAAGGAGAAAAGAACTGACTAAAGCAGCAAAGCAGCATGAGTGGGGCATGAGTTCATGTCTTGGATCAGAGAATTTTGGGTTTCGTTGGCTATCGCAATAATTTTTGCCATGCCAAAACTAAATAACTTAATTTTCTCTAATGAGAAATTCTGAGAAATTGAGAAATTCTGAGAAATTACCATAGTCCTATTCAGTTTCCAGGGCTGTAATGAGACTAAAGGAAGTGACAGTTATAAAGAGATATGAATTCTTCACAGTAAAACTCATGTAAGAAGGATCTTTCCTTCCATAACAAGTAATTGTAGCAGACCAAAAGAGACAGTTGGGCTTCCATCAGAGCAGAAGCTTGTGCAAGGGAACAGCGGGTGACCATGTATGCCATGGCAATGATTTGGTGAACCCTGCTGAGAGACCTAACCTCTGTGTGGCTTTGCTGCACAAGTCTGAGAACAGAAGGGAGCACAGTCAGGAAAGGGGCTGACTTGAGCAGCGTAGGAAACCATCTCTTCTTCCCTTTCTCTCATCTTGCAGTAATTTCTCAGGTTTAAAAGAATGGATCCTGTTCCACATGCAACTCACTGTCAAAAAGAAAACAAATTGCTGAGCTACATGTTTTCAAAAATAATCAGAAATGCTGAAAATTTCACTTTCATCCTCACAGCATTTTAAGGTTTAAATTTTTCACCTTTAAAAATATTTTCTATGTCTTTTACTGTTAAGTAACTCACATATGATGATTCATTCTGAACGGAAAGAAGGAACTCCTGTGGCAGGAATAGCTATGAATAGCAACTACATTTTTCCTCAGCAGCTTGTGTGAATTTCCTAGCTGGGAACTTACCAATATCTATGTAAACACACACTTCTTTGCATGCTTCATTTCCCAGCCATAATATATCGTTAGTAAACGTTTGGGGTTTTGTGCTTTGGGCTGGCCTAGCTAGGAGTGAAGAAAGGGAGGCTTACTTTGTGGTTTCACAATTGGCTAAGCCCATCTGACTGTGGGCTGTCACCAAAAGCAGCATTCCTGCTCTTCCCCACAGTGGGAGCAGGTTGCTTTGCAGCCAGCTTCACAAGCTCACTGTGCTTTGATCTTGTAGTATCTGTGTTTTTTCAGGCAACGAATTAAGTCAATAGCTCTCTGGTGGGGACAAAGCACTTTTTGAGCTCGTAATCAGTAGAATCAATATTGGCCATGGTTTTGTTGAATTCTAGAGGGATGCAAACAGGCACCAAACCAATCACAAAAACAGAAGACTGTTCCTTCTTATCCTGAGCAGACTGGCTTTTACTGGTGGGATGGATCAGAAGTGTCAGGACAGCTTTGTGTGCATGTGTATTACTAAGATCAGAGAGGTAAATGCAGGCTTTGGGCAGAGTGGCTTAAAAGTAGGTTTCAAATTTATTTGAACCAGGTTACACACAGCAACTGTCAGTTCTAATAAATGAAAAAAAAAAAAATTCTGAAAATCATTGCCTGACCATATAAGTGGGATAGCTTTATGAGGCAATAATTGATGTCTGAATGATAAGAATGATAGAAGTAATGCTATTTTATACAATACTATAAAATAAAACAAAAGCTTCCACAAAGAAAGTGGCAACACAAACCTCAAATCCTCCGGTAATATCTATTTCCACATGTGTGCTTGTTTCTTTTTCCTAAAAGAAAGACATAAAAATATTTCTAAAATTGCTTTTGAATTTATAGTCTAGCTTCCCTGGGCTTAGGTGTAGGATACGGTTTGTGTCACTTCTATTTTCAGAATTTGTTTTTTACCTCGGCTTTGCAGCTTCATGCCAGTGTTTTATATACTATTTTAGCACAGGCTGACTTTGCATGATATTAAAATATAATGGTGTGTAACAGAAGATATGATCCTACTTCTTATTTTTATTTTTGCCTCCTGTCTTCTATATGTCTTCCTTTAATCTTGGTGCAAGTAAAATGCAGGTATGGTATTTGCATTGAAAACTGCAAAGCTGCAGTCAGCACAACTGAGGCCATACCCAACAAGCCAGTCACTATAGAAAGTGAATATGCCTGCTGTCTTGCAAAAATCTCTTATCATCTTGCAGATTGTATTGTGTCTATCTCACACTTCACAGAAAAACTACACTTAATTTCTAATATTTAAAAAAGTGACCATCAGTATTTTCAAGTTATCTATGACAAAATATTCCTTCTCATTACTTGAAAAAGCCAAAGGTAAGGCAGATATTTAGAGAGAACATGGAAAATCGTGTTCTTTAGAGAACAGATTACCACTTTGGTGAATTGAATTCAGTCCCTTGCCCGGCTAGTGAGCTGCTGACACTGGTGGGCAAATTACACACCAGCAATTTCACAGGTAGTCACTGACTGTTTTATTCTCAGATCCGAGCATCCAGTACAAAATACCTGACGTTTGACTTTTAGAAGTGCTGAGCTCTCAGAAACGCAGCTGAGTCAATAGAAGTTGTGCTGTGAAACTATAGCATGCTATAAAATGTTAAGTACTCCAAAAAATCAGGTCTGAGTTGTATGGGTTTAGGTACTTAGCCACTCTTGGTTATTTCCATTTTTAAAACAGGAACAATGATTTCCCTTATGTTAGTAAGTACTGGAAGATAATTTCAGTCACCTCAATCAATCTCATAAAATATCAAGATTTTGTGACAATAAGCACCTCATAATGGAAACAATAATTCTTCATTTTCCTCGACCTGGACTAACATATGGTTAAAACCAGGCAGAATGCTCCGACACTGGGTCATTTGTTTGACAAATGATCCAATGTCTAGGAAGGCACTTACATAGAGTGAATGCCTAAATATGAGTGGAGAGATGACTCCATTTCATACCAATAAGAAATTGATGTTATTTAAAATGAGAATGTAAACATTTTTAACCAGGATTTTTACAGTCCCTTCCCTTCCTTTCCATGAGATAAAGACGTAAGTATATACTTTTATGTCTGGAGACCATACTTAATGATGTATTAAAATCTCTCATGAATTCTGGCTGGGTTTAATAATCAATAAGAGTTTTTGTTCTCTTATTGAATGTATCTTTTGCTAAAACAAGAGTAATCAAAAAAACCCATCAGTGTAGTCAAATGACAGCCTTTGCAAACCCTTTCCTCAATAACAGTACTTAAAGGCTTGCTAAGCCTTATTTTAACTAATAAGTGAGATCATAAATTCCTCTTTTGTATCAACAGGCTCATTATTGTTTCCTAATTTTGATAAGAATGTATATGGAACAATGGTCTTATTTGTGTTCTCCTAAATAATTCACGTCTCAAATAGGTTGATAGGAATCAAAGATAAAAGGGCATTTTTTAGATAAATATTAAGATACTTGTGAGGATGTTCTTGGCTTCTTTTGCCAAGCCAATGACAAACAAACTACCATTTTTTTAATTTTAAAAAAAAGATTCTGTCAAAACTATTATTATGATTCATCTTGCTAAAAGCAAAACCGTTTTCTCTTTAAAATGAAATTTTAAAATCAGCAATAAAAAAAACCTGCATTCTTTGAAGACTCAAAGGGACTACTACAAGAATACAGTGTCAAGCATGTGCAGATTTTTTGTATTGTCACGGATCGGTTGTGACTGGTTACGGGGTAAAAATGTTCTTGTAGATTCTTTAAATGTTTAAAGGAAACAGATAAAATACAGATGTTTCTTCACCATAAAATCAGTGACCATGTCTGGGTCATTAGTAGGGTCTGAATTTTTTAGATGTATGCTCATGCAAAAACCTCTGTTGCTTTAATGAACTGTATAAGTGGAAACAAATTTTGCAACAATACACTGTTCTGCCTGAATGATTTAAATTCAGCAAATTCATAAATATTTAAAAACTGGGAGGTATGCAGAAACTCAAACTCCTGTTGGTTGGACAAGTTCTGTTGGAGGAGCAGAGCTGATGGTAACCACTTGCACTCAAAGTTGACTCCAGCTGTAATTTCCTGGACTTGTGTGAATTCATTTAAGGAATGTGGGTTACGATTAAGGTATACAATCATAATGAGCAGATGTACTATACTTTTGTATCAATAATATAGGGGTGAGCAATTTTTAGACCTAGTTTAACATAGTCTAAATTCATGATAAACTCCCTTATCCTTTCTCTGAATTAGCTCAAACAGCTGGAACCGTGCAGGGTTTCTTTATCCAATCTGCACAATTAGGCTGCCGTCTTAGCAGCTGAGGGGCTAATTTCTGGCTTGATGCTGACCAAAGGGTGGTTAACCTCACAGAAATGTAACATTCCAGCAACAGGAATTCATTTTTACCCACTGTTGCTACTAACCAAACGCTAACATTTTACTTTAGAGAGAATAATATTATTCAAGCTGTCTTGCAATACTCTAAACGTTTGTACCATTACAAACTGATGACAAACCGATTTGTTCAGTACTTCTTAAATGTAATTGCCAAATATTTTATCCCCAACTTAAATCCTGTGTTTTGAGCATAAGCTAAGACCAACCATGTATTTAGGTAGGCAGCCAGAAGCAAGCACAAAAATCTGGCTTCATTCTGAGCAAAAGCTGCTTTTTAAAAACAAACAAAAAGAAAACAAAACAAAAAACAAAAAAAAAAAAACCAAACCAAACAAACAAAAAAACCCCACACCTCTGTATAAAGGAAAAAATGTGTTTTCTGAATGACTGTGGTCTCAGTGCCCAGAGACACACTTCTGGCAAAGGCTTTCAGAGCTCATGTTGGAAGGCTGCAGAATGGGCCATCCTGGGAAATAGTCTGGGAAAAGGCAATGCAGTTACAGGAGGCAAAAAAAAGGAACACTGATTGTCTTCTCCTTCTCAGAGGTCATCTGTGAGGAAAGGTCATCTGTGATTTCTTTCCTCCTAGCCAACTTTGAAAATACCAAACCATACCTGGAGCTAATGTGGGTAGGCAAGGTAAGAGAGCCCCAGCAGCAGAAATACCTGAGCAGAGGCGGGATCACAGGGGAAGAAAAAGCCCATGCCATAGTTACCCTTTGCTTTTTGTGCTGTTCTGTTGATAAGAAACTGTTCTGCTGATAAAAAAGGCAACAACAAAGCTAGCAAAGCAAAAGGGATATCTTACTGGTAGTCCCTCAGATGCCTTCTTCACTAGTTTCCTGTAGCTCACACACTATCTTATATACCTCATTTATTTCCTAGTCTTATAATAGAGAAATCAGTTTCTATAGAATGAAATCTTTGAATGTTTTTTTTTTCAGTATTAGCTGACCCTGCAAGGCATTTCAAACATTTCATCTTTTCTCTCAGCAATAACACCTTCATTCAGAAATTCTCAGACTCTTTTGAACTTTGCACAGGAAACCACCTGGAAATGTATGACAAAGTACACAGTTAAAGCAGTGGAAAAAGCAAAGCACATCACACAATTTAATACAGCCCAATACCAACAGAATATTCTATCCATAGCTAGTACAATATGCCTTTTTTTTTTTTCTCAAGGTATTAGACACAGTTTAGGACAACCCACCTGTGATTTCACCTTTCACTAGCTATCATATGAAACTGCTTTAGCTTACAGTGTACAAAGTCAAATAGATCTGCCATTTCCTTAATACAATGACCATCTTAGATAATGTTGTCACTTCTTCAACACATAAAAATTTTGCATCTTTTTAGCTTTTTCTTTCACTTTTTACTTGAGAAGGAAATAAAGTGTGGTCTGGTGCCCCTCTGTATTAGGGCTAGCTAAACACTGGGCACACATGCAGGGTTTTTCACATTTGAACTTATGTGTTGGGGTCACGTTAAGAGATCAGCAACAAGATGCTGATCAGACAAAATGTATTGTATCATCTGAAGGCCAAATGTTGTTGAACAGAGGCCACAGGGTCATCCTTTGTGCAAACCTGGATGCAAACTGAGCCCAGAACTTCTCAGGCTGTAGCTGAGGGACTCCTGGACAACCACTGACCGCTATTGCCACCTCTGAACACTTCTTATCCTCTCTGAGGTATGTGGTGTGTGTTTTGTGGCTTTCAGCTGTGTGAGGGTTTGGGATGCAGTTTATAGACTCACTTGAAGGTTAGAATTACTTGAGCTACAGTCTACTTATATGCTGTTTCTTTTAAGTATCTTCCTTCAGGATCATGCCAAGTTTATCACCATATGCTTTCCAGGCTCTGTCACTTCATGTAAAGAACACCTAAATAACACCCAAACAAAACACGACTCAATGCTGGAAAAGGGGATGGAGCACAGAGCAGCCTTGGCATTGAGTGCCAGCCTGAACGACCCTCCATCCATAATGCCCAGAATTTGGTGGCTGCTTTGCTGAATGCTGCTCTGAGCTGAAGCATCTGCTTTAGCTGCACCAGCAATGAAAGTTTTCACAGCTGCCAGACTGGGCTCCATTTACTCTGATTTTGCATGCTTTTTAGGAGCTGGTCTAGCTTGCAACAGCACATAACTTTAACATTAGACTTATAAAATGAACCTTTGATTCTTTGGAGCTCCATGTGTGTTGCTCTCTCTTCAGCAAGGAAGGAAGAGCTGAACAGGAACCACAGGCTCATGGACAGTAATATTGAGAGAGTAATATTAGTTGCTCTGTCTGTTTCATAGTGTTTCCAAATGGAAGAAACAAATTATTGATATTCACAACAGAATACTGAAGAAAAATATATGTGACTCGCATTAAAAAATGGAGTTAAGCCATGCTTTCCCAAAGGCAGAGGCTTTTTTACGTCATTTTGATCTACTCAGAACAATTTACCATTGCCAAACAGAATATGAACATGGTACTTAAATTTCTGTAGGGTAGAACTATCATGGTGAATGCAGAAATATTATTACTTGTAAGTAATTTCAGAACTGTACAACTCTTGCTTGTAATGGTACAATCCTTTTATATTTTGTGACAGTTACATTACAGTAGACACCGAAGATTCCATGACTAATTGCTTATTTAGCATCTGTTACTAATATCTCCATGTGAATTAATTAGCAAGGGCCTGAAAGTCTTCCATGAAAGTAATACTGATTGGCACTGACATAGTATTAAATTGCTTCCCCTTCTAATATGGTCCTTTTGTCAAAAGATTAGCCCTGCCACCTGTCCCCTTGGCTGATGAATACTTTTTTCAAGTATTCCTTTTCTGAGCTGAAACATAATAAATAGAAGAACATTTTACGAGGGTAATTGTTTATTGATACTGAGAACATTAAGATGGTCCTCACAGTTGCTGGTGTCTCACTCTGGGACTACTAGTCTCTTAAGGAGAACTGAGGTTAGAAAACACTTTCTAGGTGTTAATGTTCCTGTTAGCCTATTTTAAATGCATCTCCTACACTGAAGCTGCTTATTTTTTTATCTGTAGTGCAAACAGAAAAACATTCAACACTGAAGCTGCTTTGAGTAGATACCTTTGAGTAGATCCACAGCCTCCTGGTTTGTGGATAAGCCAGATTGCTCTGAGAAGTTGTGGTCCTGAATATGATGTTCTGCAAAAACCCCATGATACTGATTTACAGCCTACTACTCCGACAAATGCTGCTGTAATATATTTCCAGCAAATTAATAAAGGTCAAAACCACAAATGAGGCAGGTCCATTATCCATCCCAAAAATCTTTACTCAAACTCCCTCTCAGCTGAAATCTGTAGCTGACTTTTAGCAAATAGTTTTGGAAGCATTCCTTCATCCTTAATCAGATTGCATAAGTGTTTGCTTTATTTAATCACAGTTGTGAAACTGAGCCTTTATTTTTTTGTCTTCCTTTTTTCCATAAGGACCTTTTTGATTTGCCTCCACTCTTCATGAACACATGAAATTTGGCTTGTGATAAAAAGACCAAATTAGCCCCACTGAAAACTTTCAGAACATGCTACAGGAGCTGCTGATTAACCACTACTCAATGTATATCCAGAAACCATGCAAATTTCAATATGTACTGTTAGCTACTATATTTAGAGAGTTATGAGCAATCTCTGTAGCAGGAAGGGAAGTCATTCTGGTCACATAACTGACAACATGGAGCTCAGGAGGAACACCATTTGTCTTGGAATGGACTGACATCTGAGAGCTCCTTTGCAGACGAGAGGTCACAGTCCTGAATGAAGTCTAGGAGGAGAACAAGGTTGGAGAGAGCCGTTAACATGAGAAGTTTACCTCCTGAGTGCTCTCTGCAGGAGGCACCTGGTTTGGGGTCCCAGCTGAGCTGCTGCTTAATAGCTCATCTGGGTGCCAAAAAACTGTTTCACAACATTCTTGGCTTAAGCACTGCAAAAGCAGTGGAACATTTTTGCTAAACAGAGCCTTTAGTCTTTATATCATTGCTCTCTGGATGAAAACCCAAGAACATTGAGAGTAATGTCAAAATGCTAAAACTTTAGTGTTCAGTCAGACACAGTTTGTCCTGAATCTCTATGGCTGGCTCCAAAGTTTCCTGATGTATATGCTAGCAAATAGTTGCTGTTTGGTATGAATAGAAATCTGCCATGTCATCTGAGAACCTTGGATGAGCTTGTGTTCCATCAAGCGCACCTCCAAAATCTACTTTAAGCTCAGCTAATGAATCTTGTTTTACTTCTAACATTAATACTTGGGAGATTTAAAAACATTCACTAAATGGAACTTGCCCAATCTGCAGCTGGAAAAACTGGGACATATTATTCTTCTGGAAAACTAATAAAAACTTGGACACTTTTCAGCTACATTTCTGTGCAGCATGGATCAACTGTTCTGTGCTCGCTTAAGAATTCTAGAAATGTTCATGAAGTCATTCCTGATAAGAGGAGCATAAACTACTTATTTTGCTAAAGAACTGTATTGCTTACAAGCCAGGTCAATGTGCTTTGATTTATTGAGCATATTTGTCCAAGACACTTTCTACTAGTAAATCTTTTTTTTTTTTTTTCCATTTTCCCTCATAATTTTTTTCTCATTCCATTCTCATTCCTTCTAAATTTTCTGACTATAAGATTCAGTGCAACTAATCATGAGGATAGAAGGGAGGGCATGCATTGTGTTTTGGTCCCGTGGGGGAGAACAAGAAATGTATATAGAGCATTAGATCATTTCATAAATTAACTAGACAGATAGAAATTGCTTCCCCAGGATGACCACTGGAAAATACTGAACTAAGGTTTTCAGGCTAGATCTCTTCTTACCAACATTTTTCCTATTATAGTTGTATCTTCTGTATTTTTTCACACCGAAGTTGTACTTTTAGGCTAAAAAATGCACAACACTACTTTAATAATTTCATATTGATTTGTGGGTTAAAAAGTTGTAATTAGTCAGACAAAATGTGTTATCAATTTAGCTTTATTTCCCAGCTGTGCTCTCCTGTCATTTTTAATTATTATTTGCAGAATCCTGATCATGATGTCATCCTCCTAAATTTCCCGAAAGCTCCCGTGTTCATTTCAAATGATTAATGAAGGTATGAAAGCTATGAGTGCTTCCAAATCAAATATGTGTATAAAGGTAGGCAGTGCACAGGAAAAGATGATTAAAATAAAGAATTGTGTGTTTCCTTGAAATTCACCAGTCCATTGATATGCAGCAGTTCAGATCTCAGTGGAACTTTTGTGCAAACCACTGAATACTTTTTCTATGGTGGAAAAATTGCTAGACAAACTTGACTGTTCGACCTATTTGAATTTGATTTTATGGCTGTGGGTTTCACATACTTGTGACATTAAAAGGACAAAAATGGTCTCTGTGCTAAAGTGATAGGTCTGGCAAACCTATATATCAATTGTCTTGAAAAGTTGGGGTCTGGAGACTTATTTAATTTAGAATGTTGGGTTTTAATGAAGAAAATTTAATAAATTGATATTCTGAATTTTTGGCTTTCATTAGGAAGCAAAAAGGTAAGCTGTTGCAATGCTATGTATTAATAACCACTCAGAAGCCAGATTTGTCAGGAGAGAAAGTGCAGTGCTTTTTATTAACTGAATAAGCATTGTGCTTAGCTGGGCTTTGCTAAGGCCTCTGGAAATGTCTAACCCATGTGAAAGCAGACTCAAATGTTTAACTACTATGTGGCATAGTGTTTTCCATTCTAACATGGCATCATCTTAAAGCAGTCATTCCCACTCTAAACTTTGTGTCTATTCCCTCAGTCTGTGAACTTCAATTGAAGCAAAATTGTTTAAGTCACATTAAGAATGGCAAATCTGCAAAAAATGTTCCTTTAGTAAGTTGCTAAAGAAACACCAGATTTATCCACAATTTCTATCAAACACAGCATACAATAATTCTAAGTGAAATGTATACTTTTCACAGTAGGAGCTTATATGACATATTATTGATATATATTTACATAGATATTCATTTTATTCAGAATGCCCATCAACAAGGTCAGCAGAGTCCATGAAAAGCCTTAAGGGGTAAAATCATAATATTTTTAAAACCAGAGATTCTAAGCCTAAAACTATCATTCAAAAGCTGCTATCTATCAGTTAAAGCACATTTGGTTCTGTATGTGTCTGGGGAGGGATTAATCAGAACATGCTGATGCTTACATTGTGGACAACTACATCCAAGACAGATTGTCTTGAGGCAGTGGAAAGAAACAGTTTTTCAGAGTATGATTCATTTCCTAAAGTAGGTGCTAAAAGACGTAAATGATACAATGAAAAAAACCTCTGATGAAATAGGGTAAATACAGTAACTAAATCCCTAAGAATGTCTCTTTTTATTAAGGGTCTCAAGGCATTGATTCTTTTGGTAAAAATATCAGTTGTCCCTAGAATTTTATAGAGGTCTAAATTGGCCTGCTTTGATCACCTAAGCAATGGTGTCCCCAGTCATTCCAAATGACATCTTGAAAACAGTTTTTGTTCTACTAAAGTCTCTTGAGGAACTTTAACTTTTAGTATTTCCAGAGTCTCATGCAGCAAAATTATATAGTCCCTCAAGAAAATGTCAGTGGTCGCTCTCTTTTGAGGTGGTCGTGATGGTGGTAAGTGGCACTTATGTTTGAATGTTGTGGTGACATGGCATGCTCGGAATAGGTAACACATGACTTTTATGTTTTCCTCAGTTAGGGGTTCAAACCCACATCTTTTCACTTCTAACTATGCCTAACCCCTAAGCCATGGGAGTGGCATATAGTTTTCTTAATGACATTGAATGTTTTTATCGAAACTAAGGAATTTGAGTTGGTGTTCCAGAGATGTGAAAGGAGAGAGAACATGCCTATTAAGCCTATTGCTCAGGTTACTTAGGTGGTAGGGTGAACCTAATTTCCAGTCCCTATTTAAAGAAATGTTTACAATTTTTACAGTATACATCAAAATGCGCAAATAAGCTTTGGGGCAGAGACTTCCCCTTCTGGGTGAATTTCCTGACCACTAGCTGTGGGAGTACTTCTGATTGTTTCCTAAGTAACAGTAAGAGTCAGTGGTAAAACAGAGGCTCTTTTCTTTTAAATGCAGCAACCACTTGATTATTGAGGCTGAAAGAGTGTCAGCTGAAGATGTATTTTCTGTTCATTGTTTAGGAAAAATGTTTGCTGGTTAGCCTTGGCTAATGGCTGAACCACACGCACCCAGTGGACCACTTATTCCCACCCCAATGGGATGAAATAGTCCGTGTTTGCCATGAGGCAGCCCTGGCTGCTCCTCACAGAGGTTGCCTCTGCCAGCCCCTGGGCACTTGCACCTGGTACATCACAGAAAAACCTCTCGTATTTTAGAGTTTTACCTATCCATGTGTAGTAGGACTGTCTTCTGCAAGTGGTTCTGTACATGTCACAGATACTTGCACAAATAACTTGTCTGAGATTTTGTTTAAAATTTCTGGGGAAAAGACATAGGGCTTCTGAAATGCACATCAAATTTGAAAGCTAGTGAGAGAGAAGAATGTTTGGATTTCTCTTCATGTCATTATGATGTGGTGCCACTGCCTTCACTGAAGCTTTCCTGTTACCAGAGCCAGAAATCTGTCCTGATGAAATGCATTGTCGTTGGCTTGTTTGACACAGCAATGAGTGTTAAATGCGGCATACTGGACCAAAGGAGGCTGATCTCCTGTTGCCCTGCTCAGTACTATTTTCTGCCAAAGAAATAAGTGATAAATAACTGGGTGGCAAAAGGATACATCTTCAAGTTTTAAACAGCAAATGTTAGGGTGGCAGATCCAACAACCTACCTCCTCTTCTTCTACCAAATGTGATTTGTATCAGTTGCAGTGCCAACAAATGTCCCAAACCAAGAGTGCCCTCAAACTCCCAGCCAGGCAACAATCTTGCAGGAGTTTTATAATCTTTTTGGACAGGGATTAAGAATATGATCCGTAGAAATGAGGTCAAGGAGCTTGTGAGAATTTGATTTTGTTTTTTTTATTTATTTGTTTGATTTATTTTCATCCTAAGGTCCTAGCACAGTGGTGCAGGAGAGAAGGATTATCTAAGTGGAGACCTGAAGGTGATTTCCATTTTCCCTCTTCCTCTCACTCATGTGTGACTCTTGCCAAAGCAGCATGTTATAAAATCCAAACACCTACCTGTGGGTAGAAACCAGACTGTGTGTGTGTGTGCCACCACTCATCCATCTGCATTACAGACCACAAAGCCCAGGTGTATGGGTAAGTATTGGATCAAACACATAACCACATTAGAAAATATAGTCCATGCTAATAAATAAGTAGCTTCCTGTTGCCTTGTCTGATCTATGCAAGCAGAAGGAAGCCACAAGCAGGTTGAGTGAAGACAGGTTTGACCAATTCTTCCTGAGCAACATACACAGCACAGCCAATAGGTAGTGCAGTCTCTCTTGAACACTGTGGTGTGTATGTGCTTGCCTTTGTAACGTAGCTAATTTAATCATATATAAAAATCTGTGTCAACTGTGTAAGATAAGAAGGTATAAGCTGCATACGTTTTTCATGGAAACGTCATAGGACAACTCTGGGAAAATAAAAAAGGAGTTTTAAGGATAACAGAGATGCATCCTTACCATGTGCCTGAGTGTGTGAGTTTTTGCAGACAAGCAGAAGGGCCACATTTCCTCATGCTATATCAGAGTGAGAAAGCTAATGGAGGTTCTAGGTAAATTATTTTGTAAGAAGCAATTAAGAGCAAGTGCCAGAGCAAGAGACATGGAAACAGTCACCGAAATGTGCTTCAGTGGGCTATGTGTTCATCCTCCTCCACGTTTTGCATTTGCAGAGGTGGAAAAATCCAGTAACAAGTTTCCTAGCAGGAAGTCATGGATGCGGACAACTGTAGAACTGTTGCAGAAAGCAAATGTTGTCTTTGTAACTGTGACTGTATGTTTCTAAGCTATGATAATTTTGCAGAAACAGAACAATCAAAACTAATGAGAGCTTAAATAGTGGGTGATAGAGTATGACGAAGCAAAGATATTGACTGGAGCATGTAAGATCTGGACCAGGCTTTGAGAGGAAGGAGAAGATGAATTACAGGGAAAAAGGCATACTCCTCAATTCTGCCTTAGATGGGAAGCATTTGAGGAAGCTGTACCACAGACATCTCAACTGATTTTGTTTTGCCGATAACTGGTGGGCAATAGCTTTGTCTGATGGATGAGCCTGGGACCTTTACTCGATTTTTCGCTTAACAGTAGGTACACAAGCAGTCACCTGCAATGCTGGCCTATAGTTGGTGTATGCTTTCCAACAAAGAATCTGTTGGAGAAAAACAGAACATTAAAAGAAAGCAAATATGCCAAGCAAATTGTTCATTGTGAATTATTCGCGCAGATTTAAAAATAGTCATCTGGGAAAAGTTAACAAATGAAGGAGAATGACTGCAGTGAGTAATAAATACAAATCAATCCAAGAGACATGTAGGGTTACTTGTTGGTTGTGGAGAAGGATGGGATTGATTGAGAGATGCAGTTAAAAAAGCTGAAAAGTAGAATAAGATAAACAAAGAAGGGGGGGGGGG
>VXBA01011249.1:211251-364033 GCA_013399895.1 Serilophus lunatus | reverse complement strand
TTTGTCTATATATCCCTTTCCTATTCTAAAATAACTTATTGCTGCACTGGTGGCAGTTCATTCAGTAAAGTTTTGCTGATTGTTACTATTTTACACACACGGTGTGAAACTGAAAGAATGGTCTCCGTTACTCTGCTTTTCCCTGAGACTGACTGCTTTAATTTATAAGTCAATAAACACCGTACATGCTCACAGCATCCCAACGCAGAGCTATTGGAAATTGGCACACTTGAACTTCCTCCCACTGGGAAACCAAGGCTTGGCTTTCAAAATTCATATTTTTATGTTCTTGCTATTTCTATTTTATTAAAACAAAATACATGATTTTTTTTACTCCTAGTTGCTTGTTGAAAGCTGCTTTTGTTAAGGGAAAGCTAATGTTAAAAAAAAGGTTGATTCCATTATCAAGGCAAGTGCAGCTTTGTGATAGGAGCTGAAAATGTGTTAATTAAAATGTTGCTTTTACTTAATTTTGAATGTCACATTAACCTCATTTCCAGCTCATGCAAGATTTAGATGGTTTCATTTGGGCATCTGGCCATCTTCTGGTTTGTTTTTTTTACTATTTCCACTTAAATATTTACAGCTTGAGCCCAAGCCCATGAAACTCCATGGTAACACTCCTGTGGAGTTGTAGAGGGTTTCCAGCCTTGGAGCAAATCCTCAACCTGGAGAAAAAAAAAAAAAAAAAAAAAAAAAAAAAGAGAAGTGAGCTTGTGGGTATGTGTGATTCTTATCTTTCAGAAATCTACATACAACACTATAAATAGGAGTCTCTTAGCTGCCAGTTTGATAAATGCATGTCACCGAGGTTACATGGCGTTCTAACCCCACAGTCATCTTTAACAGCAATAAAGTGCCTGCAGGCCACAAAATGCCCTCTGACACCTGTGTAAGCTCTAGAGTCTAATGGACTGAAATCTAGTAAACAGTTCCTTCTAATTCTTTGCAAGAATAAGTATAACCCATCTTACAGACTCTGCAGGGCTGAGAGGAATTGAGAGTCATAAGAACATCTTGGTTACTACAATCTGCAAGTGCAATTCAAGAGGCATAACAATGAGTAAGATTTATTTTCTCAGCTCAATGAAATAGATTCAGTATAATATTTTTTCAAGGAAGATAGGTATCCAACTTAGCTATTAAGCTACAAAACATGAACACTATTTTTGCCTTTTAAACATAAGTAGATGGAAATATTTGGAAGAAAAAAAAAAAAAAAAGGAAGAAAGTCCTTGAATCTTTCAACCTAGCATTTATATTCCTGTTAGTTAACAAATTACTAACACTTTAAGCATATGAATACATTTTTTACTCAGAGAGAGGTGCATTTTTACTTAGTTTTACTTCTCTTATTGTTGTGTGATGATGCAACATACTATAGTGCTGATAAAAGACTGAAATCTATTTCCTGTCCTTAATCAGCAATCACAATACAGACATTAAATTCTTAGATGTGTTGACCGTATCTATGTTAACCTGTGCCCCTCTCTAGTGGAAGGAGGTAGAGTTCAGCAGTAGGTTCAGTAGTAAGATTTTTCATGGTCTTGCATCATCTTCATGTACCTCAAAACAGTCACAAGGACTGATAGACTGTAGGTCATTTTGGGAAACATCAGGCTGCCAAAGATTTGCTATATGTCACTTGGGGAAGAAGAGCAGGAAAAATATGGAAACATTTGTCCATGTCCAATTTAAATCAGATACAGTCTTTGGAACTGTCTAGTGTTTTACAATAATTCAGTGTTCTTTCAGTTACAGCTGGAGCTCTTTGATTAATACCAGCATGCTAGTGATCAGTATAAAAATAATACAAATATTGGAAATGCAGAATGTAAGTGATGTTTAATCCAGGTGCAATGACAGCAGTTGGAAGGAATTTAATACAGCTATTCAGTAGATACAAGCATGCACCCTGGTAAAAGAAATGTTTGAATGGAGGTAATTTTGCTGGAAAACCCCCGAAGAAGATGAATTAATTGACTAGTGCTTTGTTGGCTACTTTTAAGAGCTGTGCTGAAGAAATCTGAATGAACACAAGTAAAGGCAGGAGAATCTGGGATGGTTCTGCTCAAACTATCCAACAATAATAAAAGGCAAAGAGGGATCAGAAGAATCAATAAATTACTTTTCTTCTTTTCTGTCTGGCCTCCTCTACTTGTGGCTGTTACTTTCCCAGCTACTCTCTGGGTAACAGTAATTGGAGCCAGGGGGTTGTTTGGTTCAATGCCGAAAACAGGTTTTAGCAGCTGTAAATACCAATTAGTAGCTGACCCGTTAAAAATCTAAGGGGCATTGTAGATTCTTTTGTTTCTGCAAAAGAAATGTTTTCTTAAAAGAAATTCTTTCTGTGTATATATATATATATGTATATTGAGTTCTTCATACGGTTGTCTGTTTTGGTGAATGTAATTAGTTTTAATGAATGAAGTGTTTTCAGCTTAGCCAGCTAACTTGTCAGATATTTGCCTCATTTGAGTCTGGAGAATATATTCATATTCCAAGAGAAACTTTCTGTGAAAAAAATGTCTCAACATACAGCACCAAGCCAGAGACACTGTGTCCAAGGTGCTCTACTGTGCACATACCTCCTCTGGGGGAAGATGAAAAAAAAAAAATTACACATAAGAAATATGAAGTCACATTATTTAATGAGTATTGGAAGTGACTCAAGGACTATAGTAAATTACCACATTAGAAGGACCAATTCAATTAGTATGGAACAGGGTCAGAACCAACAGTCTCAGCAGAGACACAGACATTGAGAAGACATTTGTGTGATTTTAGTTATGAAGGCAAGACTTGGCCCCATTGAAAAGGATTCAATGAAAAAAAATAAAACTTTTTTTAAAAAGCCAAACTCAATTTTAGGGTGTTCTCTAAACCAATGGCTAGGGATAAATAAACACATCCTACTGCTGAAAGCCTGAGCAGGGTAATGTATTGGGATACACACAGACTTCAGACAGTGGTCTCCAGGCAGCTGCGTTGTGATCACATGGACATGCTCCATCTGCAAAGCAGGCAGATGAAATCAGTGACTCTGGTTATTGCTCATGGTAGCTCAGCACATTCCCTGCTGACCTGGCTGAAAGGCTGTTTTTATGAAACACAACTGATTAAAGAAACAAATGATGTAAAATGAAATGTCATTATGGATACAGGGTTTAGACTATATAAATAACTGTGGACTGAAATCATTAGACTCTCTCTGCTCTGGAATATTTTTAGAGGATTAAAATGCCTTTTCTACCCTTTGGTCTCCTGTACTTATTTGTATGTCAACATAAGTATTTGTCAGTGTTTTTCATGTTTTCCTAAGTCAGGAAATCTGTAAATTCATTGTATAAAGGGACTGAGTCTTAATTCCCAGGCCTGCTAGTCCTGGATCAAAGGTTTTGATATATTATTCCTAACTTCTTTTATTTGGAAAAATGTAGCCAATACCTCTAGCAGACAGCATGGACTTGATCCAGGATCCAGTGAAGTTATTTAAAATACTCTGATCAAGTTCCATGAGTTTTGCTTCAGATCCTGTGGCTCAAATCCAACACAGCACTTGGGATCATATGTAATTGCTCAGGAGCTTAAGTTTACATCCAAGTATCAATGCTTTACCAGATTGACATGTTCATATCAGCTGGTACAAGCAGACTGTTTCTGCAGAATTGCTCAGATGGCATTCACTGAATAATACACTCATTTGACAATTTTTCTGAAATAGGATTTTTCATGTGTTGGGTTAGTAAGTAACCCTCTACCTCATAAATCCCAGCAAGTCTTTCCAACAGTAAGCCACGTGACATTGTCCCAACAACACAAGGTATGCTTATAAGGAATGTTTCCCATTGAGAGCTAGGGCACAAGAAAAAAAACAGCAAAATAAACAGAAAGTAATATAGGAAAGCAAAAAATGTGTTTGTAGTTAAGCTGTTCGAAAGTAGTAAAAGTTTAAGAAGTGAGCACAGTTTTTATAAACATCTTTGTGGACAGTGGCAAAACGGTGTTTTGTCAATTAGCAATCCTAGATGAGTTTTTTCCCTCTTATTTTCCCCATTAAGCTTAAATCTTGGCTAGGAACAAACTGTATTTAAGGACAGAGGGCCTCTTTGGCACTTCCAATAAAAATGACAATAGCTGCCTCATTCGCTGTAACGATCCATTGCTGCCTTCTGTAGGATGTAAGAGGAGATTACAAACTCTTGTTGAGAATAGGTGATCATCAAATAGTAATCAGAGGTAATTACAGTCTACTGGTTGAGTGGTTCATAGTCACTACTGAATCTAGTCCTTCATTATACTTTTGTGTAAGAGATTGCAGTTGTACATACTTACTCAGGAAGTCCACCTACAGTGTAACACCCGGATTGGGCCCTAGGGATGAACTTGAAACTGCCGGACTGTGATTCGTTAGCCACTGTGGGAGAGAATTTTCAAAATACAAATTACTGGGAAACATTAGACATCTGTTTCTCTTTAAATATGCCTGAAGGTGTCATTTCTGTTCCCCAACAAGATAAGTTTAACGCAGAGAGCCCGGTGAAACGGCAGTCATAGTCAATGCTCTGGCTGGCATCGGCAGGTCCTAATAGCCAGGTTACAGTTGAATTCACAGCTGTGAATCTTAGCATAGAGAGGTATCACTAGCCATTTGCTAGATTCTGATAAACAGAACTATCCTGTTCTATAGAGAATTGTAAAATATTTTGAGGATTTCAAGTTATGTTCTGTAGATGCAAATTGTTACCAATTAGAAGTAAATAATATATTGTTATTCCTGTGGCTTTCCAAGTTCTCAGTGTAGTGGGGTAAGGGACCAACCTCCATCTTCAGGACACTTCATTGGTTTTAATGAGGTTACTCAAGAGGTGCATTTATCTTCTGCTGACAATTTTTAGCCTTGAGAAAACTATTTATGCTCTGAGACAAAGGGCTTAAAAAGTAATAGCAACATTTAATAGCATAATTACTTCACATTATTTTGCATTCTCTGACTTTGCTTAAATGAAACACAGTGCATGCTGAAATAATCTCGTAGGGAGGATTATTCAAACAAGATAAAGTCCCTGCTGAATGTAATGTCAGTTCTTTTTATGCATGCTGAGTAACCTGCTGTGCTTTGGCAGCTTTAAGACTGAGCCATATCGTGCTCATATTGGAAGCATGCAAATGTCTGAGCTAGCAGTTTAAAATGTGGCCGAGCAGTTATTACTTCAGGAATGTTAATTATTACTTTTATGTGGATAAACTCTCTGGAGCTGCATCCATTTAAAATTCAACCACAGACACTATGCACAAATTTGATTTGGTCTCAGTGTTATAATATTTCTTTGTTTATATATTGGTAATGGTACCATGCTGGTGTCAACAGAATGAGACCTTATGAAGTGAATGTCGAAATAAACATTATTGTTAAAGAAAAGATGAATCATGTACAGTCAAGCAAAACTGAAGATTTGTCTAGCTGCAGAAAACCCTAGCTTGAGGCACTGGAGTACACAGAAATAACATCAAAATATTAAATGAAAGCGAGTTAACATCAGTGGAAGTATGCAAGTGCAATGTTGTTAAAGAAATATTGTTAAAAAAAGGAAAGCCACCAGAGAGCCAGAGGACAAAGCTTGAACTGCAAAAGAATATGTGTCAATCCAGCAAGATTTCCTGAAGAAAAGTTGCAGTTTCAGGTCCCCCAGGCTTTATCTGGACAGGTGTCTAAAGCTTGCAGCTTATGTGGAGTCCCAGAGATTTCTATAACAGAAAGGACTGGCGCTAATGAATGCCGCTAACGTGAATTTCATCTATTTGCCTTAATGACTCAAGAGAGGCAAAAGAAAAAAGAGAAAAAAAAAAAAAAAAAAACACAAAAAAAAACAGAAAAAAAAAGCATTACTTTTTTAAAACTTGGATTCAAATCTGGTATCTCATTTTTGCACATTGTATACAATGTCTAGATGCATTTTCATCATGAGGTGTTTCTGCTTGTAGTTTCACCAACTCTAGAAAAGCTTTGGAAGGCAGTAGTGATTATCCTACCATAAATAAGCTAACCATGGAAAGGGAGAAAAACAGAAAAAGGAGCAAAGGAGAAAGAAGAAAGTCAGTTTGACATGCATTGGTGGAACTCCATGGAACAGTTTTTTTCAAATTATCTTATCAGTTTTAGATTTCATGCAAATCTGCAGATCAGCTGCTCAACAGAAGTTTCTTCTGATTTTGCACTGCATTTAGCTGGAAATAAAACCATGACACAGAAGGAAGAGAGAAAGAAGCACAGAGCATTGCTAGTGCAGTGCAGCTGCCACAGAAAGGACTGTTCTGAACAAGTGCAATAATTTTTATTCCAGAAGGAGTTGAAAACTTCACACACAAAACATTTTTTTTATGTCTATTTAAGTGGGACTTGAGCTAAAGGTGATAGTAATATTCAAAAATAATTGCCAATTAACTGATTAACCTCTAAAGCTTGTGGTAAACTCTAACAGAAAGTCAAGTCCAAGGTTTTTGACAGGCATTTCAACAGCAAACGTCTTTCATGAACAAGGAAGCTGTGGACACACTGCAAAAATGCCTACGGTGAGACGATAGCTCTATGATGCTGTTTGAGGCACAAGATTTCCTTGAAAGATGCAGTAACACTACACCTCTGCAACCAATTCCACTCCTAATTTAATTTGCACTTTTTGTACTAGACTCCAGTGAAGAGACGCATCTCCTCTCAGGAAAGCCCTTATACACCTTTGAAGTTCTGTGAAAATTTAAAACACATGTTATCATTGTCCAAAATAGATATGGTTTAATAGCCTGAGCTCTGGCCTCTTTTTCCACATGGGCCATGGTCAGAGCACTTAAAGCAACTGTGTCATACTTATGAGTACTTTTGCAAATGCCGATTGAGAGATCATGACCCTGTTGGAACACAGAAGACACAGAGCACAGGTAGTTCATCAAAAATACATGTAGAGTAAGACCTTACTTAATGTGGTACAATCAGGCCTCAAGCGTGAATTTGTGATAGCCATGTACTGAAGAATGATAGTAGAGTTTGTCTGTTTATATGTATATAGTTATAAATACATACATAAATACATGTGTACATGTGATATACGATACTTAATAAAATATTTATTTACCTATTTATTTATTAATTTGAAAATTATAAGCATTAAATATTGAGCCATTGTTACTTTTGTCATGGAATTAAAGTCAAATGGTACCTTTTTTAATTTCATCCTTAAAACGTGAGCCAACCCTTGATGGGTTTTCTCAGCTTCTAATTCTTCACTTTTTCCCAGAAACGCTGAAATATTCTGCTGAATACTTTGTGGTTTAGCCTGTCCTTGTTTGGACTTCAATACTTTCCTAAGTTTCTTTATTATCCCCAGAAAATGTCAGGTCCAATTTTGGGTTATTGAATTTAGGATCCAGCATGAATCTTAATTTCTCTTAAGGATGTGTGAGTCAAAGAGTTTAACTGAATCCATACCCAAATGAAAGTGGAACACTTAAGATGGTCCTCTGCTGATACTATTGCCTCTTATCTGCCAAATGCATTTAGGTTATGAATTATACACTTATGAGTGAACTGTCACTGTGATCTCTAGATATTTCTGCTTATTTGTATTAAATAATCTTAGACAAAAAGTAGCTGTGTGAGATAAAAGGAACAGAGGAAGAAAGGGAAGAATTTTATCATCTCTCCTGTAGCAACTTGTTCTTTTAGCGACCTGTTCCTGTTGCAAGGCAAATGGCCCTTGCAAAACAAGTATTTTGTTTGTCTATTTGCATTATTATGATAAAATATAAATTTCAGGAGAAGAGCATTGTTTCAGCAGAGTTAAAAAGAGCAGTGGGGGTTTCTCAGACAGGCGCAGGCGTATGCACATTCTGAGGTCAGGAATGCTCTTTCAGAGAGCAGCAAGCTGTGAATGTGCAGCTGCAGGCTTCAGCGTCCTGAATAATCTGCATTCAGAGACTGCAAAGTCATCAATATTTATGGACTGGTGGGATCATCCCTGGCATGCAGTTACATCTGCCAGCTCTCTGTTTACTCCACATCCTTTTCTCTGTAAGTTTCAGGTTCTTATTTCCTGAGACTAGTAGGTTTGCTCTTTGAAGCAGAGCTCCTCCAGTGAAACAGAGAAGATGCTTCCTGAATCATACTGAGCAAGCATGTTAACCATCCGCGTCGAGAAATACCCACTGCAGCAGATGTTGTGTGAGAAATGGGAGCTGCTACTTATTACAGTTTCCCAGACTCAGCCTTGCCCTGGTGGATGCAGCATTCTTTGCTCACAAACGCTTTAAAGCAAAAGGCTCCCATACCCTTTTTCAGCAGGAACGGACATTTTGTCTTCAGACAGAGCCTGCTGCGAGGCAGAAATGTCCACGCAGATGTATGTTCTCTCAAAGGTAATGCCTGTGCACCAAGAGCAGTGCTTGAATCAAACCTACTGGGTCAGTATAGTCCATCTTTCAATGAGCCAATTAAATAAGTCTTAATTTCTGAAAAAAAGATAAAATTTTTAAAAATCATTTTTTTAATAAAATTGGCATAACTTCAACAACCTTCAACATTTAACCACCTTATCTATTCATCTCAAGAGGTTTAAATAGCATTATGATTAATAAAAATAAATTTTCTTGTAGTTTTATTTTAAAATAAAAGTCATCAAGAACAGCATTATTCATCTTTGCAAAATATAAAAATGTAACACTTGTGTTCTTGCTTTCCAAATTTGTCTATCAATGATGCATAAATATAATTTGAATCGCAAGCTGTCCAAATAGCACTGAAGCAGTAGTGGAAAGCTCAAGTTACACCAGTCATCTTAGATTCTAGACACATTTACTTCAACTGATTGTACTTTTCTCACATTTTCCCATTACTATTCAGGTGACAAAATGCTATTAGCACAGGTCCTATGTATCAGGAGTCCTAATCTTGCATATTAATTGTACACAAAATCGCATTTTCAATTAATTTCAATAAGTATTAGCATGCAATGCTCTTTCATTGCTGGACCAAAAGTAAAAATTACACTATTTGCCCAAATATAGTTCCCTAGCTGCATGTTCTGTGCTTCTGGTTTTCTCCGCATGAGAAATGTATAATGCGCAAAAAATAATTTCTTTAACAGAAATTATTTCATGCAAGTAATTCTAAAAGTCATCAAAATTTTATTCCAGGGGAATTATTAATGAAATTTTGGAACAATAAAGAAGGAGAGAAATAATATCTCTACATTTCCACATTATAATGTGTTGGCTTTGATGTGGTGGCCTTGTTTTGGGTCTATTGTCTGCATGGTACTGTGGAGTAACCTAGTTTATTGTTCTGCAGACAGAAAGTCTAGAAGAAAGGCAAGTTCTTTATCTTCTCCGACAAATCTCTGAGTTTGCATTTACATGAACCAGTGAAGATGGTACAGCATGGTGCACCTTAAAAACCCTTCTCCTCAGTTCAAGTATATGATGCCACTTTACATCTCTTTAAGTCTTGAGTTCATATGGTAGTCAGGAGACTTTACTTATTACATCCAAAAGTGCAGCTACTACATAAAGTATTTTCCTTTCTTATGGCAATTTTTAACACAGTGTTCAGGTTGCACATCGAATGAGCTCCAGTTTTGATAGAGTAATGTGTCTTGTGTGAGTTGGTGCTGTGATCTGGGATACAGAGCTCACCTGTTGGGCTTCAGAGCTCCTGCTGAGTGGCATCAGATAGAAGATGACAGCTGCCCCTCTTCTAAAGCTTACCTGGTATCAGAAGCATTGATAGGATCAAGGACCCATCTGGGTGACAGCTTCAAATGTATCAGTACACTTCCCTGCCATTGACATGATGCTGGCAAAACTTCGAAGTCCCAAAAATGATTTGACCAACATTCTAGAATATTCTGTATCATGAATAATATTCCTGATGTACAGAAATTATTGGAGTGATGTCATTGTCACAAACAGAAGAGCAATTTATGGTAGTTTTTCCTAAGATCTCTATAAAATTATTGCAAAAGGTAGTTGCCTAAAGAAACTGTGGACCTGCTCCCTTTTCAGGAAGGCATTTGTAGTGTTCACTATTAGTGGTGGGTTGTTAATGTTGTATGTGTGTCAGGTAGGAGGAGGGTGGAGAAAAATAAAGATAAATGTTCAGGAGCAGGATAATGAGGTATATTAAAAAAGGGGATAAAGGTACAAACACTGTTGTTGAAGGGGTAGGAGAGGTGAGGGTTAACAGGGTATGAGATGACTTGAGCATGTGCTGAAGAGTAGAGCTTGGGAGGTAGAAGAGGAATATGAAATGCTTGAGAAGAGGGTAGAGAGTAGGAGACACCTGTGTGAACAGATTGCCACTTAGGTTAGGCTAAGTTCACACAGACTCATGGGCATTTCTGCTGTGAGTTGGTGTGACTTGGTGCAATGTGCAGCCCTGGCTTTGAGTAAATGCACACAGCTCCCATATTTTTGTCATGTTAAGTAGCTCTTCGGGTATTCCCTGAAGCCTAATCTTTTTTTAGATTTTCTCTTGTTAAATAACTGTTTCTAGAACAAAACCTCATATTGGGAAGCAGATATAGAAGTTCATGTGCTCAAGTCTTTGTTTCTCCACCCCTGGCTCCTATTATCAATATACCCTGAACAAAAATTTGTAATCTCTGCTTTTTTGTTGTCTTCCTCCTGATTAAACATCAGGCTCTCTTAAAATGTGGTGAATGGGTACATATTGCCCTGACCAGCTTTCCTGTGAGACCAAGAAGAATGAGGGTGCTAGCACCCCAGCTTTTCTGCCTCCACCCCAGCAGAAAATATACTAAAGGTAGAGAATATTTATTAGCATTTTGGCAGGCCTATTATGACCAAAGGAAGAAGGAGTTTGAAAGCACAGCCTGATGTACATGAGCAGATGCCTTCAGGAAGCGCCATGGTAGCTAGAGTTCTTTCTGGTGAATCTGGATAAGATGGAGTCAAATTCTTTTTGGCAGAAAAGGGAATGGGATTTTCCCCCACCTGTGAATGTGCCCTCGCCTCCTCTGAAACTTCAATGACTCTGATTCCAGTTCCTGGCAAGCTTTGAATTTACTGAAACCACAACTTAAAATTAAACACTAAAAGTATAACTAAATCACTGGGCACTATTTGTAAAACTGGAACAAGACTGAATAACTGCACAGGGCAGTAATTCTCATCATCCTTTATTAGCTGGTTCTTTGTGGTACAAACAGGGTAGTTTGATGTTAAACTTACTTTCCTCTTCTGCAATCCTCTCAGTATGTCAAGTACTAGGAATTACTGCTTTAAATTTTCTTTCCCTCTCTTAGTCATAACTTAGAAGTGACATAAGCATCCAGAGAGAAATTTGTTTAAACTCTCATTATAATAACCTCATGTCATTCATGTTGTTTGCTGTGCTCACTGACAGATGCCTACAAGACAGAGGAGTGCACAGTACAACAGTATCTGAGCATGACAGAAGAATTTAAGGCAGCTTGTTTTGTTTCCTGTTTTTATGTTTTTAAAGGCCTTACTGTTACACAGTATTCCATGATTAAAAATCACTTGCTTTTATAAGGAAATATTAAGGAGCTCATTCAGCTTATGTGCTGGATGTGGGAGGATAAAACAATATTTTAGTGGCTTTTTAATGGCATAAGTGTTGAGATTCCTGGAATCCCAGTTCTGCATACTAAGGTTGTGTGGTGAAATTTATAAGGAAAAAAATGTCTTTCTGCCAAGATTCATTGGATTTATCACCACAGGGCATGGGAATGCAATTGCATTTCCTACCTACATACAGGAACCTATGATGGCACAATACCTACTAAAGATTATGTTACAATGTGAAAGAATAACTTTTAGTATTCCTTCCCGGAGCTGGCAGGAGCTTCAGCAAAAGAAGCTGAAAATCCATGTTTTGTATAAGAACTCATTCTAGTTGATGGCTAATTTCACACAAAATCTGGGCTGTCCAGCCATTTTCAGGCCCAAAATTTATTAAGAGTCACAGCAACATGCTTTCAAACACAACCAGATCAGTGGCTTTTTTGTTATCACCTCTCTGAGTACTCCTAATATACCCATGACAGAAATTTTTTTTCAGTATCTTTCCTCCTTATTCTGTGCTGTGATTTCATGTTACAGTCAGTGGTTTCTCCACCAAATTTTAAAAGCATTACAGAATTTCTGGCTCTGAAACCCAAGCCTGGAACCATCAGCTTCCTATGCTTTCTTCATAAGTCTTCAGCCTTTGGTTTTCATCAGTCTTTCCTGCTTCTCTTCTATTTCATCCTCTTTCTACTCAAATCATGCAGAGCACACTTATTTTCATTAGCTCGCTCTGTACTTGGAGGCTTTTCATCAGTTTTGCCTCTTGGGTTTGTTCCAGCAACCTTGTCTCTTTGTTTTTGTGGTGTCAACTGTCATGCTTTGATCTGCAGGGTTTTTTTCGTAGAGTAAAGTGTGTGCTTTGAAAAGATTCTAACTAGAAGGGGAAAGATGCATGGAGAAACATGTATTACAAGTGCTCCTCAAGTAAAATTTTGACATAGGAGGAAAAAAAGGAGAAGGAATTTTTCCTACCCATTATCACTTTCTTTTTCATCCTCATCTCATTCCAGATATGCCATCAGAATAAGGCTGCTTTTCCTTGTATAAATACTTAACAGAGACACAGAGATTGACTGTGTTGCTTTAGTTTTCAACCCATTTACAGTCAAGGAGACAGAATATTTATGTGTCCAAGAATTTTCTGTTGCTTTTTGATGTAGAATTTCCAGCCTGATTTCTGCCCTTTTTGTATATGTTTTATACAACCTAGGAAACTGGTTAAATTATATTTATGATTATTGTATGGTAAAAAAAAGCAGGCATGCCTAATAATTTTTAGGAAAAGCATTAAGCAGTTAATGGCAATGCTCCTTCAATAGCTGGGGAGAGCTAATTGGACAGTTTCCAACAGACTCCGTGGAAAAATACAGATCATATCAAGTAGGCATCAGCTATGAGAGTATCCAAGGTTAGAAGGAAACTCGTGCTTCATTTATCAGCCAGGATTAAAGGCAGAGGAGAAATGTTCATTGTGACCGTGCAAACATAAAACATATTAAAGGACCAAGACATAGAAAACGTCAGCCACTGCTGTTCTGAGCCTATCCATTACAATGAGCCAGGAGACATAGCTGTATCCCGCAGTGAATCATGAGTGAAGCAAATGTTGCATAAGCTTTTTTACCCACAGGGATGTCAATTAACTTTAAAAATAGAGATACATTGTGTTGAATGTCATGCTGATACTGAAGACCTCCACAAGGCTGTTGTGTCCAGATACATTTTCAGATTATTTAATCAACTTGTTTGGAAGGAGGAAGGCAATGCCACTCTCAGATTTCAGCAGGTTTGCCAAAGCTGTAGCTATCATTCCCCATATGATGGGCAAACCAACACAGTTCGCCTGATAATCACTGATCATAATGCAGTACCATATGGTACTGGAATGAACTCATACAGCTTTGTGGTGATGATAGCTTTATTCCCTTCTGCAATCAATGCGTCTCTGCCACAAGAACGGACTTTAATGGGGCTTTATGTTACTGGCAACTTGAAATCTCACTCTATCGTATTCCCCAAAAGATCGTATCCCTGCACAGCCAGGGTTACATGTGTGCTGGAAGGTGTTGATCATTCCTCTGTTATGTTCCCCTAAGATATCAGAGGGAATAACTTCAGGAGTTAATGATTCAAGAAGAAATTTCTCATCTGAAAATTATGTAGTGGGCATGAGGGCCTTTATTGTAAACAAACATCGAATGCAGTTTTGAAAGAGTTCACTGACAAGAATGTTCACCTGTCTTCCTGTAGGGAAGAAGATGAAACCTTGACAAGAGTGTCACTTTACTAGGAGGAAAAACTTCACCAACTGATGGACACATTATTTTCTCATATGAAGCAAGAAAAATGGATGATGTCTTCATGTAATAGGAAGTTCAAGCTCTGATTTGTTGAACACAATCCCCTTGCACAGTTTTTGGCATAGTGTAGCTTGCACTGTATCAAACCTTAATGGAAGTCTCTTACAGGCACTGTCAGACAAAATTAGTAATGTGGCAGAACATTTTCCTTCCCAGGGCAAGAAATCAGAGCTTTTCTCTGCAAGTACAAAATATGTGGTTATCCCCTTTACATACCAACTTGAAGGCACTGAAGCAAAGAGAAGAAGAGGTAATTTTAACCCATGTCAGTGTCCATGTCAATCACCTTCACTATCACTACTGATCCCTGAATTATGACCTCGTGCACTTCCAATATGCTTCTTATCTTTTTTGGTTCAGCTGTTGTCCTTCTCCCTCACTTGGTTTGTCCTTCAGTCAACTATCTCATTCCTCCTCCTTTTCTGCCAGAGATTAGGACATGGACAGAATATAGAGGGAAGAATCACGTGCCAGTGCCATAAACTAGCAGCTTTCCTGAATGTGATAGAATTTTGTAGCAATAGCATTAGAAAGAAACGAAGAAGAGAAGAAACAATGGGGATCTTTTAAACTAACAGATAAGAAGAGAAAAAAAATATCTTTAAGGTAGTTATATTTGTGAATAAAACTCTGTGCAGGGCACAATCTGATTAGCTGCAGAGTTATGTACAGAAAGCTTGATGGGAAGTACATACCATGAGAACTATACAGCTACAAGGAAGTTCTAACTTCCTTGCGTGTTAACTACAAGATGTATTTTTTTGGTTTCATTGTTTGTTGGGATTGTTTTATCCCAGCCCTTCTAGTATTTACTGATTGATTAATTTTAAGTGAAGAGTGATCTCATGAATTTTAACTCTGAAGGTCAGAGCCAGATTTGGGCTACTCACAGTATTTACTTATAATTTCCAGTTTTGAAAGAGTTTCCGTCTCCAAACTTTTAAAATCAGTTTTTGACAGCTGATTTTGCAAACAAGTTGTTGTTGTTTGTCTGCTCCTCAAAAAATAGAAAACTGAAATGTCACACAAAATGGTTTTCTGGGTAAACAAGTAGTTTAGAATGTTGAAATGTACAGCAATCTGTTGTTGAGCATTTGCTGTGTCCTCTTGTGCAAATACCCCTGCCCTTTTGTAAGCATAGTGACAGACACAAAACACACATTCTCCATTAGAAAATAAAAGCTTATCTTTTTTATGTAGTCAACATCTTTTTTTATAACGAAATGCCTGTAAGCAGGATGTTGAAATTGAGAATGGAAACAGCAATGGCTTGTGGGCACACTCCAGCACTATGCTGCAGTTGAGTGAGATTTGACAATGCCATTAAACAGTGAAAATTCTTCTTAAGACTTGCAAAACAGTAGAAATAAATGTTATTAGGCTTTCTTATTAGTTGAGAAATAGCAGTGGAAAAATTGCTTGTGTTTTTTTTTTCTATTTTAAGATGTTCTGAATAACAGTACCATAATATACTTGAGATAAGGATTTTTTAAGATTTTCCTTATTTAGGCTCCCCCTATTTTAATTCCAAAGTATTCCATCCTCCAGTACAGCAAGTTATACAGGAAGTTTCATCAATTTAAATTCACTGTTCTAGCTGCCTGATGAAAATGCCTACTGCAGGGAGGCTAGAAAGAAAATAATCCTTGGCTTCCTAAAGAATGCATTAAATTGGAACTGCCAAAATCTGTGCCATTGCAACCAGGTCTGATTTCAGAACTTAAAAATGGTGCCTTCCATATCAATTGAGCCTCCACAAAGCCCTCAAATAGAACAATGTATCAGAGACCAACACAGCAAATTTAGAGAGGAAATTAGATAACCAAATTGGCCTTTTCTTACAATATTTGAACATTTCCTCATTGTTCCAACAGGGTAGGACTGAACCCTACAGATGGGCTCTGTCTGCACAGGTAACTTTTCAGATGCCAACACCTCTCAGGTCATCACAATTTTTCTTCTTCCAGATTCTTTTGTCGTTCATGAAGTGTCCCCTCCACCTGACCAAAGGTTGCATGAGCCAGGTCAAAAGTACTTTTTATCTATAAATCAGGTTAAAATATACACATACAATCTCTGGAGGATTGTATGCCAGGAGAACGTGTTAAGTGCTTAGTGTGTTCAACATAAAAATTCTAAAGGACGATGTTGTAAAATGTGATTACACTGTGCTGTGACGGCACTCAGCAGCTCTGGGGGTAAGAGTCAGTGCAGTTGCCCGAGGGTCATCCAGCTGACCTGTCCTCCCATGGCCCCACAAATCTCCAAGTACCATTCAGTGGGATGAATGCCATGGGGATGTCACTGTTTGCCAGACTCCGCACAAATACTGCAGGGAAAGGAAGGAGAATCAGAGGATTATTCTTATCTGAACAAAGAGAGACAACATGCCTCAGAAAGCTAAAGAGATAAATGCATAAGCTGGAAGAGAAGCAGGGTAAAGCAGAACTGTCCTGTCAACAGTTCACTTTAAAAGCAGATGTAAGAAACTCCCTTATTTTCCCTTTGAAATAAATGAAAAGCATATAGAAAATTTGACATAGGTGCTTCTGATTTTATCTTCTGTCTTTAGCAAAATTCTGTGCTTTAACTCAGAGTGACATCAGATAAATCTGCCTGTTGACTATGCCTTTTATACAGAATATGGATTTTAAAAAGGCCTATTAAGAGAGACAGTTTTTAGTAGAGTAAAAGGGAAAAAAAAGAACCCAAAACCAACACCAAAAATTAAAATCAAGAAGTCTTTCAGCATTTTCCTTCATGGTGTTAACTATGATTTTTCTCAGCAGTTTGAAATAATACAGTCTAGATCCTTTTCAAGTCATCTATATATTCAACTAAAAATCATATGGGAAACAAAAATAAAGCACCAATCATTGACCTCAAATTTAGTTTTAAATTGATATATTTGGACTATTCTATTTTTGCCTTATTTTCTATATTTTCTGTGTTTGTTTGTCTTTAATTTCATGTATATGAAATACATAACACACATCAATGCACATAGGCTCTCGTCACTCCTGTGAGAGGAAAAGTAACACTTAACTGATGGGGATAGATACAGGGACAAAAACCAGGAGGAATTTAACCAGCACACTGCAAGTGCGACCCGTGAGTTAGAGCACTTGGTCTGCACAGCCTCCAGCAAATACAAGCAAAAGGCCTCGGGGTATTTCAGCAAGTTTGAAAGCCACTGCAGCAGGAACACAGAATGATCTATGTCAGCCTGTTAGACAACAAATGTCTGAGTCCTCCTCACTTCTTTAACTCAAGATCTTCCCTGAACAGTAACTGACAGAAATGAAACACAGAGACAGGTAACCCTGATATGTTACTTGCAGTCTAGGAGGTTTTGTGTCTCTGTGTGTGTCAATACTTCAAACAACAGCAGTTCATAATACATTCCTTCTAAAAAATATTTCCTTTCAAGAATGAAACAAACTGGTCTCTGCTGCAATGATTCCAAGACACCTGTATGTGCAATTGTGTAAGTGGATTGAAAAGCATGCATTTCATGTCGCTGAGATGCTACTTTTTGATATGGACTCAAATTGAAAGAAATTATTATGTTCTACGACTATGGTCAAGGGTGCTATGACTTGTTTCTCAGAGGGAAGTAAAGGCTCAGGATTCTCCTCTGCCCTTCTCCTGTTGAGAATATTTTTCACCTGCAAGCTTCATAACAGTAGTAGAAAAGAAGATAATCAGATGAGAAACAAAGCCCCTTGGGAGAAATATTTACAGTGTATCTTCATACCACCTCATTCTACTCTGTGCTATTCTTGTTTATTTCTGTTGTAACCACAGTGGTCAGTGGCTGGACTAATAGAAAACTGAATTTTGCAGTATGCAAAGAAGAGGGACTGATCACTCTCAAGGGCAAGGAAATTATACCACACTCTTTATTTTGAAGGCAAAAGAGGCAGTTGGGCCCTGCATTTGAGAGTATCTGCAGTGTAGAACTACAATGTTTATACGATTCCTGGTATAGCAGCTACCTACACTTGCTATCTGTATAATAAAGAAGAAGTGACAAGATCAGGCAAGGGTCATGCCATATGGACATTTCAAGTTGTTCTAGAAGTCTTTCTTATCCTTATGTGATGTGTGATGGTCAGACATAGCCAGGCAACTTGTGTGTGTCTCCCACTGTGATGGGCAGAACTCTGTTTTACAGGAGAAAAAGAGCTTTAAAAGATGTCACTACTTTTGAGAATATTTTATTGAAGTGCTATTTTAAAGGATTGGGTTGGACTATTTAAAGAAAACAAAATTGAAAAACCATTCTGTGTAATTCTAAATAATTATATTTNAAAAAAAAGTGGTTTGTTGAGAGTTCTGTCTTCTCAGGACCTTTGTTTAGCAGTTTCAAGAAAACTCTGGGAGTAAAGACTCAGAAAACAAATACAGTGTATCCAGTATCTGGTCTGTCTAGGTTTCCACTACATATCCAGCTTCATGTTATCCCAGCACTTGCATGTTATTAAAACAAAGTAAAAAAAAAACCCTATAACTTTTTCTTTGTTTGTACAATCCTGAGACATTTCAGTAGCACAATCTTTTCGAAATGCTTTCTTATTTTGCTTTTTTGTTTCAAATGTTCTAAGGAAGAAAGCCTGCACAAAGCACAGTCTGTTTGCCAAAGAGCCAAAATTCAACTCAGGTGAACTTCTCCCATGTGCACACTGGGTGACTTGTTTTGCTCTGCAATAGAGGAAAGCTATCATGTAGAGCAGTGAGAACTGCCCGGCTTCTTGTCTTTAAAGCCAGCTGTGAGGTCAGTCAGTTGCCCTTCTTGTACTGCTGTAACATAGCTGGCTTTAACATATAGGAAATGTTAAGTATTAAATGTATTTGTCCTCCACTAGTAGAGGTAATAAAATCCACAGACACAGAAGATTTCCTGCAGTCCTTCTTCACAAGGGTGGCCTAACTGGGGCTAAGAACAATCTGACATGGAAGAGGCTTCAGGGATTGTTTTAGCAGGGGATGCTTCAGCAGGGATGCCTATGGCCCGACTTTGTGACTGGGACAGACAGAGCACAAAACTGGCTTTCTTCATAGCTACTTCCAAGTCTGCTTCTGAGAATAGTATAGGTGTACCCAGAGCGTCCTTTAGCAAAAGCAAACATCCCACCCCCACCCTCTTCCAAAAAAAAAAAAAAATTCATATCAGAATATATCTCTATTATGGCAGGAACTCTTTCTGACTAGTTGGCAGGATCTGCAGTCGTAGCCTAGGCAAAAGGCTACATTGTCCTGTATATCTTGTATGTTTACCATAGCAAGCCTTGAAAGCCTTGGAAAGCTTAAAGCAGAAAAAATCTTGAAAACTTGCAGGTCTTTCCTTTGGAAGGTTTTGACTAATGGTTTACAAAGAGCAGACAGCCTACTACACTTAAAGAACTGTTTGTTTTATCAATATAATGAAGGATTTTTTGGAGGTTGGGGGTGCAGGGGGGGTGTAAAGCTCCATGAAGTTATATTATCTTTGGTCAATGATTCATGCAGCCTGATTTCTCTAGACACCCCCAAGAGGCCTCTCTTGAGCTATTCTTTTTTCCTTATTAATCCAATCGCCAAAGGAATCCATTGAGACAGTAAACATCCCAGTTACAACATTAGCAAATACTACTGAGAAATTATTACAGCACTCCTCTTTTCATTACATGTGTTACAACAGTAAAGTCTGACATGCTGCAGTTCTAAACAGCTTTATGTCACATGTCCAGCCAAACATATAAAACCCAAATCTAACTGTGGAAAAGTCTGTAGTAGCTGATGTTTAAATCTGACCTTTTTACGTTCATTAAAATCTGGTTTAGATCATTGTTAGAAGTTTTTTTGCTTTCTTCTGACCTCATATAGTTAGATTTTTGATATTTATGGCTTTATAGAGAGAAACATAAACAAATAAAATTGAATTTCCCTTCCTCCTTTTCTCAAAATACTTCCAATTATTTTTCCCACTGCTTAAATGAAGTACATATCTCTATGTTGTAAAGACAACGCATGACTTATTTGGAAGGCCCATTATCTCACTTTTTGCTCATTCAAACACTGGTCAATTTTACTACAGGTTTTCATAAATTGTCAGGCTCATTCATCCCATCACAGCAATATAAAATTCTCCTATGTCTGCACATTTTATATATATACAAGTACACACATACACACACATACATGTATATGTTAATACATGTATGTAGGCTTGTGTTTATATCTCTTTAAATAGATGCTTGTAAAAGCTCTGAGAAGTAGAAGATGACTGTCTTGCTCAGCTTTAGTTGGTCAAACAAAATTTACAGGGTTTGCGAGAAAAGGGCTGTTAAGTATAGTGCTGCAAAATCCCTTTTCTGATTTCCTTCTTCTGGCTCCTGCACTTCATGTGTCATGTTAAAGCTCTGTTCTACTTTTGAAGCCTATGGAAGAGCGTGGGATGAGTGAGAAGTCAAGAGAATGCACAACTTAGCACAGTGTAGCAAACTGAAATGTCAGAGATGTGTATCACAGAGCCTGTGATAAAAGCACAATTAAACCCTCAGTTGGACAACAGATTTTATACACATTCCTAAGCATATGAACCCCTAGAATGTCACCACTGATGTCCTCATTTAGTCTCCAAACCCCAAATGCACTAACAAATACAATATGATGTAAATCATGGAGGGGTGTAAAGGATTATCCTTATTGATATTGCTGCATTTTTGGGTTAGAAATTAACCTTAGTGAGAGAGATATTCATTGGCAAGAGAAGACATATGACTGCTATGACACATAATATGCCACGAGAACGACTTTGCAAGGAGGCACATAAACAGTTTGCCAATATAAGGATGTGCACTTCACACAAATAGCTTCCACCTAGATGGCATCTGACCATGCCAGGGGCAGGTAGAGCAGCAGAGCTGTCTGAAGATGGCTGCACCAGCAACACCCAGCCCTGCGAATCCAGCCAGCATGCATGACTGCCCTAATATGAAATCTGCAAGTTTACTACCCACAGTGTAAAAGCAGAAAATTGTATGAACTAAGAGATATTGGGATTATTCAAGATAAATGAAATCTAAACCAGTGAATGACAGCAATTCACACCAGTGGTTTTACACCACCGCTGCACAGAGAGATTTAGTCCTAACTGTTTGGAAAGTTTGTTAATTAAAAAATTTTTTAGGACAATGAGAAAAGGTGGTGAATGATGATAGCAGAGTGTATGTAGTGCACCTTCTGATATCTGGGGCCAGTAAGAAAGCTTTTATTTGTCAAAGAGCTTATTCAACACAGTTAAGCAACGGGTAAACACTACTCCTACTGTATTTGTGAAGAGTGTTTTTCAATGGGACCCCTGGTGTGTCAGCAGGCTTATTCACAGAACTTAATGAGTGTAAATTGGTATTTGTTAGTGTAAAAATACTTTCCCATATACAGAGAAAAAGAACTGATCTTTTAATTGATATATGTTACAATTGACAGTCCTGAGATGCCAGTGTGCAAAGTTAATTAAGTTGTCAAAGATATTTTAAGAAGCTGAGCCGTGGTTTTGTTTAAAGGTCTTTGTCATTTACAAATTTGAGAGACACTGCAAAGCTGCGGGTGATGTTGGTGTAAACAGAGAATGAAAGAGAAGGTTATCTCTGTCAGGATTGTTCTTTGTTGTGGGTGAGGATCATCTTATTCTCCCTCTCACAGAACTTCTGTGTTATACCAGGACTAAAAGCAGGCTTGAAATCTGTAAAACTTAAAAAATGAAACTGCTAGCCAATGGAGATGAGCAAAGAAAATGGACACAAGAATTTTTTACCATCTTCTTAATTTGACATGTATTTAGCAGGGAAAAGGAGAAAGGAAACTAATGCAATTAAACGGAACTAAACAAAAGTATTAAAATGGCATTATTACTCACACCTAGCTTTTTGGAAATAAGGCCCTAAACATGCATTCCTTGAACATTTCTGACCTCTGCTTCCTTCTTCTGTGCTTGTATGTTTAAAAGAATGAAATTTGATTGACTTTATTCAATTGCTACAAATATTTTCAGAATGCCTTCCAAAGCAGCCCTAATACTTCAAGACTTTATCAGTTTTGCTTTTAAGTGCATGTGAGGTAGCGTGACTTCAGAGATGTGCCCTGTGAGAACAATATCTTTAGTGTGTAATAATAGTTGTTAGTTCGTGTTTGGATACAGTTATCTTCAAGGGAGAGTCTCTTCTCTCTGATGAGTACAGTAACTGCTCTCTTTAGTTTTATTGTCCTGTCTATAAAAAGATAATTTTGGCTGACTCTTTGTAAAAAATATTTTTCCCCTGGAAAAAAAGAATAAAACAATGATATGTCAGTCATGCCAATCCTTCCTATGCAGAACTCCTTCCAGATCACAGGAGCTCAGTGAAAAGTAGGTTTACAAGGTATCCAATGAGATAAAACTGGTAAACCAGTACTAATTGGAGTAATCATATTTCTTTAGAGGAGTTTTTGGAAAGAAAGTAAAATGTCAGAAAAAATATAAGGAATATTACAGAGACCATTGTTTTGCAAGTCAAAGGTATAAGTACAGTAAAACAAAAGAATAAAAAAGAATATTCTGAATAATTGTACTCCACGTGTGGCAATAATAAACGAAGATTTAATTTCCTAGATTTCTCATCAAATGACCCACCTTTAGAATGGAAGTACTTTTTGGGAGGAGGCTAATAATTTCAATGAGAAAAAAAAAGGCTGTAAAGATGTTAATTTTGTGAATGCTTGCTTATAGAGAGGGGTTGAGGTAACCGTTTCAGGAAAAGGCAAAAGTGTCTTGATTTCCTGGTTAACAAAGAGCCACCTCACAACGATAATGTGAGAAATAAGGTCATGGTGTTTTCTTTTCACATACATTAACAAATCAATGCTGTTACATGTCCCAGTAAGTATAACTTATGAAGCATGTTTTAAACACAATCTTTGGATAACTTCACTTAGAAACTAATTTAACACCTTGCATTATCTAATACAAGTCCCTTGAGCTCTGGGAGATCAATAAATTCGTGTAGGTGGAGGCTGCTGGTGATGCACAGCAGGAGCTGTTTCCCAGCTGTATCACTGATTAGCAGGAATCTCACCTTGCCAAGCCTTTAAAGCCTTGCAGAAAATGCACCAATTAAGTGTTCAAATCCTTCAGCCTTAAGCCATATGTCAAGGGAAAATAATTCACTGGCACAGGGCTTTGGGTCAAGCTTCTTAGCCCAGCAGTTGATGTGATAATGCTTTACTATTGTGCTGCTTGCCCACCCAGGAGGAAGGAGAGGGAGACCTGGCTATTGTTTCTCTCTAAAGCGGTGCTCTGAAGAGTATGAATGTAAGTGTGACTCATTAATAATCTCAATTTTAAAGAAAGGTCATGGAGGAGGAGTGTTTAAAGTATTCTCAGCTCAACAAGTATTCATTGAAAAAGCATTGCTTTGCCCTGCCTCACAGTTCTGCCTGCAGATGAGGGCTCTCCTGCTGCTACTATCCTCTACTCACACCAAGTAAGCAATCACTTTTATGGGTAGATTTCAGGGTATGAGCAAGGAAACCGTATTTATTTATGGACAGGAATGGTTGATTTCTCAAGGGTTGGGAGAGAGTGTACAAGTATTCACTGAGGACAGCTGAATGTCTAGAGGCAGACTAAATTAAGACAGTCACTTAAAGTCCATGAGAAGCTCCTCAGATGCTGGAATTTCAGGGCAAGAATGACTACTACCTCTGCCTCAAGTACGCTGTCTGTAGAATGAGGTTGCTAACCTTTGAGGAGGCAAAGAAAAGGCTGCAAACTCGTGCTCCCAAGCGCAAGAAGGGGTCCCGCTTTTTTGAACTGTGAAATTTGTTGCTTTTTTGAAGCACAGAAAGAGCAAGCACCTGGCCAAATGGCCATTGCAGTGTTGCCATCTGAAGCCCCCCTTGCTTATCCCAACATCCTGATGGTCTTAGACCCATCCACGTGAGATGTCACAGCCTTAGCTTTAAGGAGCAAGAGGGAACTCAAAAGACTTAATGGAAAAGAGAAAGCTAGAAATATTTCAGGCACTTTACAACAGGAAGACAGTTGCTTCTGCATTCAGATGAATATTGGTTGTTCAAATATTACAAGCCACCTCTTTCCCATACACCCACCCTGGTCTTGCAGCTCATCATCCCCTGTAAATGGGTTATGGTAGGAAGGAGACTGCGGGTGGACAGGGAGCTGATGGTGGGAGATATCAAGCTTTAAACCTATAACCCAGTTGATAAAGCAACTTCTCCCAGAGCTCATATACGTCCCAGGAATAAATTTCCTCTTAAGTATGTAGCAGCTCTAGCTCCAGGCAGTGCTTAAGTATGAAATATGTATGTGTGTGAAAAGGAAAAAAGAAAGGAGAGTAAAGAAATTAGGCACAGACACAGAATACAGAGATATTATGAACAAACAGTGGATATGAGTTTGTTTCAAAGTGATTTTCTCCACCTGCCCACAGTTGTCTCACATATATGACAGAAACACTGGGCATGGTTTTGATTTTACAAGGTTTCTGTATAAATGTTTATGTGCTGTGAATTAAATCATGCACTTAAAGAGGGAAGAGGATGAAGTGGAAAACTTGCTAACCGTAATGATGGATGCATTGCTCATTACTCATACTAATGAACGTTCAGTCCAGGCAGGAAGTTTCCATCTAGTAAATGTATCTCTCTGAAAATTTGCCAGGTAAAGGTAAAGAAAAATGTTACTTTTGCCATTTTGAGTTACTTCTCAAAGGGTTCTACACTCTTGCTGCAAAAAGAATAAAGAACATAAAAAATATTAAAAAATAAGGAACAACTGGTGTAATTTGAGCTCAATAAACCAAATTTTTCTGTTTGTCTTTCTCTGTAACCTGTTCTGCCTCCTGATCTATCTGCTAGAAGCCTTTTATAATGTGTATGTCTATTCTACTTCGTTAAAGCTGGCATCAGTTAGTAGCTAAGGTAAAAGCTTTGTCAACTTCTCACGTGAAAATGTGTGTAGTGTAAAATGACAAGTTTTTCCGTCCTCTCTGTTAAATAGTTTATTTATTTCAGTACTGTGGAAAATGAGTGAGAGCTGTATCTTCAGTCAGACTCTTTGTTGAACTAACCTCACCTCTGCTAGACAGCTGCCTTAAAATAATAATTTAGATCTTGGAGGTTAAACTAGTACTTTGTTGAAGTGAATCTTTTCAAACATATAATTTAGATTATTTTTTTTCCAAAGCTGTTTGAATTGATCCATAGTTACAAGCATTCTTTGGCTATATTTTTTGAAGGAACCCATAGTAATTTCCACCTCTGCATGCATGTGTTTTTATACGGCATCTTCACATCAAGAATTCACAGGTACAAATAAATACTCTGTACTCATTCTTCTACGAGGCATCTTTTTGTTATACACATACAAGTGGAGCCTGTTCTATGAGTAGCTTTCAGGTGAGAAGACTGGGTGGGATCAGGCCAGGTTTCACACATCATTAAATCCTTACAATAAATTGATAAAACTCCACCCTACAAGAACTTGAATTCTTCACCCTGACTTTTTCTACTGAAAGATTATGGAAGAACTAGAGCTCCCATATGTCTGTTTTTCCACAGACATTTCCTGGTTTTCTACCCGAATTCTTTTCTGGGACAACTTTGCAGATTCCTTTTGATGTTTTTTCAGGATTTCTGGCTGTCTGGTAGTCTGCCCAGACTACTGCTCACTTCCACCAATTTTCAGGCATTACTGCAAAGCTCACACTAATCAGCTACACAGAACTAGTACAGTAAGTATTTTAACAATGATAAAAATAATCATCCTGAAACTACATTCATCTGAAGACTTCAAATGCTCAGCTAATACCAAACCTTGAACTAAAATGCCTCAGAAGGTTTATCAGGGAGAGGATCATATCAGTGACTGAGCAACAGACCAGAAGCTGTTGCACTTCTTTCCAGAGAAGTTTCCAAAACCTGCCCCGTGCAGTTTGCGTGTGCTGCTCAGTTTGCCCTGAGCTGGTGGTGGGGCTACCCCACACACTGAGCTGTCAGTGTGAGTACCTACAACACATGGGGATCCACTGAAAAAATAAATTTTTGCAAGGTAAATGTTAGTTCCACAAGCACTGCTGTTGAAACTGTGAACACTGCTGTTATCTAGCAGTGAAATTTGGACTTAAATCAGGCCTGGGCATAGGATCACTCTTCTGTCAAATTTGGCAAAGCACATGCTATAGAGTTTACTCTGGCTGTATGCATTCCCAATAGTTTTGTGCTGGCAGTGTGGTGAAAGTCGGTACCTGATTAGGGTTGAAGCCTATTGCTGCAAAAATAATCCATCAGAATCTGCACTGGTCAAGTGAGTTTACACCAGAGCAGTAATATTTGTCATCTCTCTTTGGTGTTAGAAGTTAGAAATATAAAGCTGAATTTGTGCCACTGAACCATAGCCTAGAGCTGGTGACTTCTGGCCTTCACCATCTACTGTGCATGTGGGTCTGTAGCTCTAGTGAAAGAGCTACTGAATCTCTGCACTATCTAGCATTTCTACCTTTTTTGCAGGGGAGTGTGTGTGTGTGTGTGTGTGTGTGTGTGTGAACTTGGTCTGAGCAGCTTTTTGAGAAGGGAAGTGAGTTTGAAACTTGAAGCAAACAGTGCTTCTGATGCAAAGCATTCTCCACAAGGAAAGTTTTCTTTGTTTTCTAAAGATGGTAAGATGTTGTATTCACTTGATGTTAAGAGAAAGATTTTTACAATGCTGGATTGCCTTCAAAAATATTTTGAACCTAGATCCCAAAGTCTTTGTTCTGAGCCTCAGTGTTTTGCAACTGCAGCAGGGCTTCATACACCAAAGGTTGTAAACTGGCATCAGGAATTACCTGGAGCTGAAAAAAAGGACCTAAGCACTGGCCTGAAGTGATTTCAGTGATCTAAGACAGGCACAAGGCAGACTGCCTTCTTCTGCCACATCTGGAGCCAGCACGTTGTCTTACATTTGGCTTGAGAAACAGGAGGCTGTTAATAACACAGCCATCAGGTAACAAATGCAGAGGATATTGTGGCCTCAGCAGGAGGAAGGGATGAAACTCCCCATAAAGCTAAAGATGTGAGAAGGTATTTTTGGGAAGGTGCCCAGTTATCCAGACCCAGTAAGGAGTCAGATAAGACTCCAAGGCTTCATACAACCTTAGCAAAAATAGCTTGCAGGCCTTTAATGGGAGACAGCCAGTTTCAATTCCATCAGCATCATTTCAGCCTTGCATAGGTTCAGGCTGAACTCTATATTTGATTATAACTGGCAGGCAGGAAGAGTTTCCTGTTTCATTTTTGCAGCCAAAATTTCTGCAGTACTTTCAGACAATCATACATAGTGCTAATAGAAACAGTTTAGAAATTTTTTAATAAGCAATTGTTTTCATTCTAAGACATTTATTTAGTGAAGCTTCCAAAGATATTAATTGCCTGAAGCTTTCCTTGCCATTGAACTCCATTTTACTGATGTGGAGCTTCAGTTTCATTTTCCTCCTCACAAATTCTTGTGTGGTCATTATGACTGTGTAGACACAGTTGCAAAGGGCGTAGTCAGAGTTGTGTTGAGTTCATTTAATTTCTCACATTCTTGAGGAATGTCCCATTCCATAAAAAAGTGCTGCATGTGAATTATGTGTATTGACCTGAAAGCATCACTCGGGTCTGGTTTAGAGTGTATTAATCCTGGAATCCTATGTGTTCAGAACTTTATTCCTGCTTTCTCTCTACTTCTAACTTCTGGCACTTCTAAGTGAACTGTTTATAATCTTAACTACAAAACACAGACTCTGTATTAAATATTTATTAAGGTATATAAATTATACATATATGCCTAGAGAGGTATGGACATTTGCATTAAATGCAGTTTTATGCTTTCTAACAAATACCAATCGTGTTGTTAATTTTAGTTGCTAATGTATCAGATTTAGCAACACTCTGTCTTATAAAATTTAAGTTCTCATATCCTTTTTGGGTAACAAAAACAGGACTAGTCTATTGCCATCTCTGCTATATTTCTCATTTCCCTCAGCTCAGGGTGCCTTTGAATCACTCTCTCTTCTTCCTTACTCAGAGAAAAACAAACTTGTTGCATTTGATCAACTAAAAGCCATTTTCAGATATCAGAATATAGCACATTAAAGAATTTGAGAAATGGAGCTCATCTGACTAACTGCTATTTCCACTGTCCAGAAAAACATCTACAGTCTAGTCTCATGATACAAGCTTGACACACAGAATAAACCTGTGAGCATCACAGAAGACAGAAGCTGATGAGTCTGTTCTCATTCTTCTTCAGTGATTCAGCAGGTAAACGTTCAGGCTTTAATCAGCCTGTGAGCTGTGCATCAGTATCCTACTGTGAAAGCAGTCTTCTGGGGAAACAGCAGTACAGGGTACCCAACTGTCCTCCTGATGTCCTTCCTCCTAAGGACAAGGACTGCAAAGGTTTCTGCTGCCATTCAGAAAGGAGGTGATCTGCCCCTGAGCCTGGGATCACAATCCTTCTGACTGGGGAGGGGTCTGAAGCAAAAGACCAGGGACATGTTCAGTGGCGCAAAGTAACTTTAGGTACCTTAGGTAGTGTTTAAAAAACAAAATGAGGTTTCTGAAGTGGTTCATATTGCAACCCCACTCTTCCAATTCTAAATTACCATTATAATTACAAAAATTTACCAGGGCAACTTCTGTATAAATACACTCCAAAAATAATGGTTTGAGAAGATCGTAATTCTAGTAATTCCTTGTTATAAAATGAAAAAAGAGGACTGAACTAGAAGGAAGTACTGCTAAAAAGGTATAATATTTCAAGCAAGTGTATTTCTACTTGGAATTCAGAATTTCTACTTGTGAATGGAAAAAATATCTTTATGTATTCCCTTTCACCTCAGATAATTATACCAATTTCCCCAGGGTTTTTTTTAATTTACTTCTTACTGAATAATTAGTTGTTCTGATACATAATGAGAGTATATTCTGGTAACATCAGCAGATATTTGTGAAGTCTGAAATCTTTATAGGCAGGACAGTTATATTGCACATTATTTCCAAGTGTGGAAAGTTTTCATCAAATACTGGGTGGTTTGAGGCTTTGAGTCCAAAAATG
Organism: Serilophus lunatus; assembly: GCA_013399895.1. Lineage (NCBI taxonomy): Eukaryota > Metazoa > Chordata > Aves > Passeriformes > Eurylaimidae > Serilophus > Serilophus lunatus. The sequence goes on along the minus strand of VXBA01011249.1, from coordinate 334,948 downwards.
AAGCTGTTTATGCAGACCCATGGGTAGGTTTTGGTGGCTGTAGATGATACTACGTGAAGAAACAATTCTGTCCTTAAAATATGACTCTAATAATCCCTTTATTAGAGTCTGTATTTACTGTTTCCCGCTGAACACTTATTGAATTTACCAGCTCTTCCGATGAAAATTTTCAATTTTCCGGACTAAAAATTACCCGATCTCTCCATGAGCTCTTTTTATTTCACACGTCATCGCTGACAATAAAGATAATATGAGCCAAATTATACTGCTAGCTTTATCTCTGTAACATCAGCTGTGGTTAGAATATGTCTTCAGCAGCATCTGAAAAACCACATTGATTTCCAGAGTGCTTGTTGGGCACATAAGATGATAAGGCTTGACTTGACTGCCAGATCTTTGTGAATTTGAAACTGAAAAACATCTCCATTTGCCAAATGAGCAAATAGTGTAATGGATGAGACTTAATGAACCTGCATTCATGAATTCTACAGCCACTTTGTCATTTTGATAGTCAAACCCCACTCCAAGTTTGGCATTCATAGCAGGTGATATTAGAAGCATGACATGCACTTTGGTGAGGGTTTCCTAGTGTTGAAAATAGTTTGGAAATCTTTTGTAACGTTTTAATACAGGAATGTAACAGACTCTCTCTAGAGAATATTTTCAACGTATTTGTTGTCATGTCTTCTCTCTCACTCCTCTTATCAGTTTTCTTTAAATGTCATTGCGTATTGCTTCTTAGGTTCTTTTTATATGTCAATCAATCAAGCAATAGTTCATTTAATTAATGAGAATTAACTCAAATTTCAGGTCAGGTAATACTAGTCCTGTCAGCCAGAGCTGCACACTATGATCTCACTAAAGGTTTTTCTTTTTGTAAGTTTCTGCTTCTTTAAAAGATTTGGCAGCATGTTAAATCAAAAGCTTTCATTTTCAGTCCAATACAGTCTTTGGATGTTATCCCAGGATTTCCTGTGTGCACTACACATCAAGAGATCAAGTCTGCAGATTGCATTCAATTAAACAGGTCATCCAAATGAAATAATGAAAATAAGTGTGTGGTATGTATTTGTACAGCAATCACTGCTACCTATTCAATACCTCTAGTTAAAAAGCACCACAGATTTCACTGTACACTTGGGAATGAGCTGACAAGAAATCAGGTTCATGATGTATTCCAATATTCCAAAAATCTATAAAGAAGAAGTATGAACCAATTTAAAGAAAATCTATGGGTGGAAGTTTTTTGTTTGCTTTCAAAGGTGAGGTTCTTATCATTTACCCTGACTTCTTGGGTGCAAATGCTAGCAGGGTCATGCCAAAACAATAGGAAAACTGGTTGTAAAGACTGCCCATTGCCATGTTTTCCCTCAATGTGAAAAGCGAACTACTACAAATGGGTGACTTGTAAGTTACTCCACAGGGCAATAACTCTTGCTGACAAACAAGCTCTGAGATGGACCTGGAGGAAAGAAGGGGAAGTTCCCTGATCTCTTTTGTCTACAGTGTGCTGGATTTAATAGAGGCTGGAAAGGCTGAGCAGAACACTGCTCTGTTGTTTTTTTAAAAAAAAAAAAAAAAAAAAAAAAAAAAAAAAAAAAAGTAATAATTTATTTCTAGAAGGATTGAGCCAAAACAAGATATAGTATTTCTCCTACTTTTTTTTTTTTTGTTTTTTGCTTCTACAGCAACATTAAAAAGCAGATAGTCATCACTACAAAGAGTTTATCATTTTCCACCTGCATGGATGCCTTCTCTTGTGCTGTCCTGTTGGAATCCTACCTTTTGTCTGCCAAGTGGAACTAAGTTAAAATACTTTTCTGCTGATTTGGCAGGATTAAGAAATAAATTAAAGCACCCTGACTGCCTAGAAGTCTTGTTTTACCAGCTGCTTGCAAAAATCTACTAATGATTACATTTTAAGTCCTTTTAGCGCTTTGGGTTCAGCAGGTTAAGCCTATTGGACCTAGTGGCATAGGAGTCATGTGTCTCCTGTATCTGAGAGATCAATGTTTTATAGCAGGTTGGCTTAGCAATAAACAGTGAAAAAAGAACATCACTTTACACCTAGTTCTATTAAACATACAGTACTACCTTGCCGATGTATCTAAAGGCTAAATAGTCCCTCTGGCAGCCATGGTCACTTCCCGCCAAGCTAGAGCTGTCATGTGAGCTCATATAAATCTGTTCCATTTGTGGAAAATGAAAAACTCAAGAACCATGAGGACATAAAATGTACTTAGGAAATCATTTCACCATCCATAAGGGGTTACTTCATTAAATTTAAACATATCTGTGCACACATTTCACTTAAAATCAACTTAAGGATATGATGATTTTAAAAGGTAGTAAAGAAAATAAAGCAAATATGCTGACCAGAGATTCTTAAAAATATTTTTCTCCATTATTTTACCACAGACTCCATTTTGACTAGATCATTACTTCACATGTGTGCAGTGCCTGGAATGGGCTGTGGTATTTGATATAGTAAAAGTAAATGGTGTTTTGTTCACAAGGAATCAAATTTAAAAGCAAGACAATTAATTTTCTTGGAATCTGAAAAATTTGGTGGAAAAAAATTATTCTTTGAATCTAAGCAAGTTTATATGAACTTCTTCAGGTGAAACAATCTAAGCACTATTCTCCAAGCTCAAAGTTAGTCTTGGATGACTCTATGCTTAAATTCTTTATACTGTAATGTTTGATTAGGATTGGACAAATGAGATGTAGTTTGTGCTGGAAAATCTGTTTTATTTCAAAGCAGTTTTGTCAAAGTCAATCAGCAACTGCAATATCTTTAACCTGACTCTGAAAGTGGTATGCATTATTTCTTTGGACCTCTTAAATATCTGATTTTCAGAACTAGGATCAGTTTGGGTATATTTGAGGAACTTGACTGACATTTGCCAAAAACATTTCCTGATGGCTTACCCTTTCAGAATATGCTAAACATTCCTTTAGGTTTTAAGATACCCCATGGCTTACTGAGGCCCACACTGATGATTATCAGTTGAATGGACCCTGTCAGGAGAGATTTTGACCCAGGGAAACAAGGACTTCCTAGAGAATAGATAACAAAAACCAGAAGTTCATCCAGTCATCTCTGTTTCTGTAGCTTACAGTAAACAAAAGAGCAATGTGGGCTGGCTGCTTAGTACTTCTTTTCTTCCATTTTTTCCATTTGAATTACTTACGGAGGGTTGGTAATCTGGTTGGCCTTCTGTAATTAAAATGCTTTTCTTTAGATCACAAGCAAGATGTCTTAATTTGCTGCCAGGGTTAAATTATGGCCACTCCTGCTGCTAAATTTCTACCAATGCAACAAATGACTGTTTTTTGTGATATACTGCCCTGAGACCTGGTGAAGCAAAAGATTATAGGATGAAGATACACAGCGCACAAAGTAGGTCACATGTCATCAATAAAAATATCAATAATCCAAGTTTTTTCCTTCACATTTTATATGGAGCTACATTGTTGACTTAAGACCACTCTCTCTAAACTACTGCACTAGATGATCACCACTGCAGTTTTCTGTAACAACCTTCTATTGCTGCAACTCCATATTTCAGTAGTCCAGCAAACTTCAGTCATGATGGTTACCTGGTAATACTTTCTCAAAACCTCTCTATTAATAATAACAATTTGGGGTTTCTTGGAGATGACTTGTAAGAAACCTGATAAGGATGATATACTAAAAGAGACCTTTCACTGTAGATCTTAGCTCAAAAGTTTGCATCTGTAAAAAATGGGTTTTCTGAATCTAAACTTGACCCAATATAAGAAGTAAAGATTGTTAAACTACTCAAACCTGAATGTTGTCAGTTGTGGTTATATGCAAACTTTGAGTTTTAATTTTGGCCCAATACCGAATTCTCTGGCTTGTGGAATTACCTTATACAGTGTTAATAAGTTTCTCTACTAGAAAATGAAGTAGTACTCAATGTATAAATTAAACCAATCCCTGTATTCAGCATGTTGTACGGTCTTTCTCCAAACGTGTAGGAAAACCATAGTTTCATATCCTACCACATTCAATACTTGAACATCTTAAAAAAAACTTAAATCTGATTTGAATTTTAACATCATTTCTAAATGTGTTAACCCTGTGAGTTTTTCTCCTGTAAGTAGGTGAAATGAACTCCTTTGGGTTATGTGTAGGAGTTCTGTTGGGGGTTTTGTAAGATTCTTTTTTAATATGTTTTAAAAAATAAAATACAGTGGTGTTGAGAAAAATATTTCCTGTAACAGCAGGATATGCTTTTTTTTAAAAAAAAATGCAAGTCCCAAGCTGGGCTGGAGTCTGTGAAAATCAAAGGCATTTTTTTAAAAGATAGAAGACCATGTATATTTGGCATACTGACAAAATCTCACTTATGGAATCCATTCAATGTCTTAGCCACAAAAATTGCAGAAAGAACACCAACAAGCTTTTTAGCTTCCAGAATACTGTATTTCTTCCTCTCTTCTCCCTTCTGTGTACTCATTTCCTGAAAATTGGCTCATTAAGGAAAGGAAATGTTATTTTTTTAAAGCGCAAATAATTTGCTGTTCCTGAAATTTCATCCCATGGGTTGTCCCACTGTCTCTGACATATCTACAGTACAATAATTACATCTTAAGAACTGATTAAATGTGCTTGATCTTGTTTTATAAAGTGTATTTCCAAAAGAAAGCCATTCTTTTTTATTCTTTCATATAGCAGATGTGTTTTTACCATGCTGTTTTAAAATAAATATATTAAGTAATTGAATCTTCTCTAAAAAGCTGGATTTTTAAAGTCAGTCCGGGATTACACTAAACAATGAATAAACAAACAGAAAAAAAAGCCTCTGAATGCATGCATGTTGTTATGGTTTTGAGAGGCTTTAGTGAGTGAATAAAAATAACCACAGAAGCATTTTAAGGGTAAGAAAATGAAAACAAAGAACTACTGACCATTTATGTTCAGTATATTTTGCTCATTTACTGACTTATTCCTTTAGGTTTTGTGTTTATAGTCAGGCAGCTTTGAACCACTTGCCTCTTCCATTTTCACTTGGAAGCATCGGGAACTCTGTAAATATCATCAGGCTTCAGCTCCACGAGTTTTTGAAGCCAGAATAAAATGTAATGACACCCTTCCCCTGTCCCATGAGAATTCTTCCCTTCCCTTGCCAGGGTCTGGTGACACTTTGGGTTCTTTTCAAGGCAAGATCAGCCATGCTTAGCTTCAGGGGTCCATGGGAAAACAGTGTGAGTCTCTTGCCTGTACTGCGGCCTCTTTGTCCCTGATGCTAAGCAAAAACATGCATGAGCATACATGGACACAAACCTCCCACCATCTAATTTTACCTGCAGCATAGAAACCTTAAGGTGGGAGGAGGATAATAGCAATCAGATCTTGGAACAAGTTGCTTCAAATTGTGCAAGAAGCTCCCCTGAAACTTGGCAAATGTCAGCTCTTTGCCACTGCCAGCTTATTCCTTTCCCACTGACTGATGGATAATGCCAGACGACTGACCAGACTAATCAAATACAAATGCTTCCAAAAGGGGTAACAAGAACTTGTAGGGGACGCGATTGTGAAGTTGCATGCTGATTGCAAAAGTTTCTTTTCAGTTGCATAGGTTTTCATTTTTAGCATTTGAAGCAGTGAAGCAGTACGGTGTGCAGCAGAACACAGAAGAAAAGGACGATGCTGTCAAGAGATGCTGTACAAAAGTGCTTGTGGTCCTAGTACGTCCTTCACTATGGAATGATACTGTCTTGGTTATTGTTGTTGAGGATGTACATAGAAAATTGAGCCTAGAAATTAGTGGTTCAGAGAATACTGGGACCAAAGAGGCCTGATTTCCTATAAATTCTCATGTTAAGTTTTATAGATCTTTGTCTTCTAGTTTTTCAGGTCATTGAAGCATGCATTTGGGCTCTCTTCCATGTGGATTCTCTAGTGTCTAGCAACATTTGAGCTCACATTACTCTCCATCCCTCACTGGTGGCATTAATAGGATTTCGCTCCTCTGCTTGTTGCGTGCTTTCAAAAAAGTGGCTGGAATCTGAAACTCTGAAACCTCTACAAGTGTGGTTGAAATTGTGCTTCCTAACACAAGGTTTAAATTTGTCCAAGAACTCAGAGCAGTTTTAACTGGGCAAGGGAGCTATAATTCCACTGACTCCAGTGTGGTTGCTGAAAGGGCTAGGAGGAAAAATTGCACACATGTGAAAAATCCCAGGATTTTAGGAAATGTTCCTTCCAAATTACAGAAATAAGGGGAAAAAAACACTGAAACAGTTTCACAGGAGTGAAATTCTATGTTTTATTACAACATAAAAATATTTAAAATAAATAAATAAAAAGGTGCCTCTGAAGCTCTTAGCCGTAGGAATGGGATCAAATCGGGAATCTGGAAGTTCTGATAATCCTAGCTTCTACTCATCTGACCAGGGAACCTGACAGGAATAAGGTATTTTGTGCAGCTTGGCCACAACTCTGAAGAGTTTGCATTTTTATGCAGGATCCAGCAGTTGCTCCTAATTCATACAGTATATTAATGAGTAATGCCAGACTCTAAACAGTGCCAAATCCTCTTGGTATCTCACATGATAACTTAGTAAACAGGGGGAAAAAAAGGATGATAATAGAATACTAATATTAACTTTGTAGGAGAGAAAAAAGATCTGTTGCACATTGATCTGATTAAGTAAATGATTTACTGGAATTTCCTCTTGCTTTGCAACTTGCTTGAGAATGTATTCGATCTCAGCTATCCGAGGCCTGGGTAATTTCATCTGATTCTCTGCCAGATATGACAAGCCATTTAACTCTGTCACTTTTCTTGGCCACCTTCATTCACTGTTTGTTGTTGGCTTCTGTTTCTAAAGTAACAGGACAGTATTTTCCTAAGATACCAAGGACTTGGCCACCAGGAAACAAGGAGGTCTCATCTGGCTCTGCTTAAAACTGGCCAATCACTGAAAATTTGGTCTGAGGTTGAAAAGGACAGCACTAGCTTTCTGTTCTTCTTTTAAGATTTGTTTTTATATATCCCAAGGGCAAAAAAAAAAATACCAAGAGAAATAACAGAAACTGCATAACTGTTGATAAATCAGACTTGATTAAGTTTGGTTATCTTAATTCCTGTCTTCAGCTGGTTGGACACAAGATCTGTTACCAGTTTGCTTGCAATTTGGAGCTGCTAGCAGCAAAATGTAGTGCGAATAAATGATGAAAGAAATTTCCCATGGAGGGTACTTAACACAAAAATAATTTTAAAAATAACTCAATTATGACACTGAGACTGCTGTTTGGTACTTCACAGTGTTGTGTTTAATTTCCATGCACATATGAACGTACATTTAATATTTTTTGAAGATACAATAAAGATTGCTGGTCTGCAGGGAGGGACACACACATGCAGTGCATATGTGATTTCAGTATTGTGATTTCAGTCCATGTCTTAATTGCTAAGATTCTGACATCATGATATAATGCAGGCATAATCAAGATACATTAGAGTCTCTTCAGATATCTCAACATGAAGCTGTGGGACACCAGGAGTTTAACAAATTACCTGATACCTACTACTTTATCACTTGTGCATGTTATTGGATTTCAAACAGAAACAGACCTGACTACTGATTTGAGAATCAATAATGATTTCTAAAACAGCTGATGAAATTAATCTAGTACCTGCCTACTTATTTTGTTTATGACACTGGGTAAAAGGAGTTGCTGATAATAGAGGGAACCTAACAATTCAAAGGGTTTGTGAAGACTGGTCTGTGTGCTTTTGGTAGTTAAAAAATAGGAGTACTATGTGAAATGACATTTTTATCACCAAAAGGAGATTTTTATGACTTGTAAATATTGCACGTTGAACAGAGGGAACATCTCCACTGAAAAACACATTTAAACAGTAAAAACACCTAATTAGGTTTTATAGTACCTATATTTATCTAGCAGAGAGAACTGATTACGGGGAGATCAATAGGCAGGACCATTTACTGCAGCAACCTAAATGCAGTTGGGCCAATGGGAGTTTGGAATGAGCCTGGAATGTACCTTGAAGCCAGCTCCCTCACTGCTGAAGATTGCTGTCACACATCCAGCACTGACTGAAATCTGTCCATGTATTAACTATGTTACTATTTATTACAGACCATCAGCTCAGAAGTAAACCCAATATTCAAAATGATCAGTGTGCAGGACAACTCATCACAGCTGCAGCTATAGCTACAGCTGTAGCAAGGTTGCTATAACAAGAGCAAATGGACTACCTCCATTAGTGGAAGGAGATAAAGAAGCTCACTGCTGCCCTGGGTCCCTGATAGCTTAGACCTGCTCGGACCTGGATGCTCTCCAGCATCACTGAGGGCACCAGTGAGAAGATAAAGGTGAGAAAGGGAATTTGATAGAGACTACACTGATGTGCAGGGTAGCGGGGTCCTTTGAAAGGCTGTGGGGGACATCTCTTGACCCCTACCCTCCTTGCACTTTGGACTTACTGTTATTGTCAACAGCACTACAGACCTCAGGTCTCTGTGCTGAAAGGACAAGGTCTTTCCCTTTGCCCTTGTTTAACACCTTCAAACACTGGGCATAATTTCACCCAATTTGTGTTGATTTCGGAAATTAAAGATATGTTATACATGCTTCAAAATAAAAGTGTATTTTTTTATTTTTTTTTTTAGTATTTACTGTTGCTGCATCAACTAGCTCAGCCTTGGGCTCCCTAGCACCCAAATGTACACAGACACATTCTGTATCACTCCAGCCTAGCTTTAGAGAGATCCACTTATAGCTTCTTATCAGCACAGCATGAGGACAGGAAGAAAATCACTTTTAAGAAACAGAATGCCTTTTAAAATAATCAGCTCAAACTTCTGGTTCAGATTAAGCACAATAAAGCTTGGATAGCACTAGTACTATATCCTTTGGGGAACAAAACACCACAGAGGCGTTGTTCATAAGAATGGATTAGGCTTGCAAAAATCAGTAACTAGTATAATCTGGAACCTCAATTCAGATGCTTTGTTTTTTAAAAATAGGGTTCAGTGGGGCAAATTTATGCCAGATGTAACAACCATGGCCAGCAAAACTAATTATTTCTATTTAAAAACTCCATTGCTAACACAAATGTTGTCTGGAATGGTGTGGGTTCATATTTTCAGCATATGAAAGGGCTCTGCAACTGCTGACATCCCTGGAAGCGGTTTGACCAGTAAAGCCAGGAGTCCTTTATGGAAACAAAAGCCCTGTGATTGTTTTATTAAGTGTATTGTGTTTTTTTCAGTGCGTGCTAGATACAGTTATGATCCATGAATGTGTGAGAACACCACAATATGATGAGTTCGTATCACAATATGGTGAGTCCATCATCAACTCTTTAAGCTATGTGTAACACATAAAAGGGCATTCTTCCCATAAAAATGTAAATTACAGTGGAGATAAAGTATTCCCTTTCTCCATAAACCTTTTCCAAATACTTATTAGTAGTGCTTGTCAGCACATGCACATACATGTGTGCAGTCACAGGACACGCAAGTACAAATCTAGAGGGGGAAGAAATACTGCAGAGTTTTGTACTCTGTCCATTAAACCTAGCTTCCGTTCTCATGCTACACAATAGCACTGTGGGTCATAAAATCCCTTCTTCCCTCTCTCCTGTTTCTAGCAAGGCTATTCCTAAGTACAGAAGAAGACAACTTCTTGACTTTTGACCACACAGTGTACAGCATTTCAAAGCATAATTGAAAAATTTTACTTACTTAATGGGAACTTACCAAAGTTTGACTGACATTGCATTTTGAGCCAGTATGTGCTATCTTTCAATAACAGAGCAATTGAATCAGCTAAGCTTTACCAATGAAAGTCTGGACACATGAGCTGAAACTAGTAGGTTTATAGATGTAGGCCCAGGGACACATCCTAATCTAACAGTTTAGACTTGTTTAAGGACACTTGAACTTGTTATGGGCGGTTGAATGCCAGATTTTCTTAAACTGTTTTCTCAGCTGTATTTTGCACTGAGGTAGGGATCCAAAACCATCAGGGTTAGGAATTTGTGTGGTTTGCACTTACATACTCATTATCAGGGGTGCATAAAAGTTTTGAAGAACACCAGAACTTAGATCCAGAGTTTGATTTTTAAAAACATTTAATAAAACCTGTAGCTTTCTAATACTGTAGCACAGGGAATAAAAAAGAAAAGGAGAATCTGAGCAGCTGTGTGAGCCATTTACTTTAGTCTATCTCTCATAATGCTTCCTGAGTGAAGATTTCTCTTTAGCCTTGTTGACACACATCTGCAGTGGAAGAGATACTGTGTGCAAGGTCAGAATATAAATAAGAAACTCTAATTCGAGCTTTATTGTCACTTCCCTCAAATGCATTTGGACAGTGATTAGAAAAGTTCTTATCTGATTTACGAGATGTTTCCTCTCAAGTCAACAAAATGATGTCACAATATTAAGAAATCCTTTGCTGATCTGCCAACAAAATTGCTAATGTCCCATGAATTCTTACTCAGACCTTGAATGGAAATGTTATTTTCGTTTACTGCCATTTAATTTAAAATCAGGCCAGACTGGTAAGTCAGTATAAGTCTTGCAATGCATATTGCTGTTCCCACAGGGAACTGTCGCTGTCAGCTTGAGAGCAACACCTCAGGTTGTTCTGATACAGCTTCACTGGCAGAGAATCATAAACTAAGTGAAGTGGTTGGACCACCAGAGGAATGATGAATAGTTTTTGGAATAACCTCGTTATCTCCCTTTAGAAAAGATGATGAGGAATCAAGGCAAGGTGCATTTTGTTGGCATTCTTTTCTTGACCTACTATAACCCAACTGAAAAAGTAACACAAATTTCAGGAAAAGACCAATGTTACTCAAGAATAAGAAATATTACTCTAAAATCTTATGGAAAGGACTTGATCAGGGAAGAATACTCTGAAATACAGAGTTTCAGATTTGAAAAGGACTCCCACTCAGCATCTGAAATGTTTTCCAAATGAAGGAGTTAATTAAGGAGTCTAAATCTCCTGTCTGTAAAAATAATGGTACTTTCGTACTACTGACTTATTTTTCCAGTCAGTTGCTCACAGTAAGAAGTGAGATTAACTCTCCTACCCACATATGGAGTTGAATTCCCTCAAACATCAAGGATTTTTGAAGAAGAGATTTCAGCTCCCATCCAGAAAAATCCAGGATTTGGATATCAATAAACAAACCAGCAGACATCATATGACTCAAATAATAACATTCAGCACAATCTCATTTCTTGAAGCATATAGGACATCCTATAGTTGTGTGGTTTTGTGAGATAGGGTGCCTTTGTGCCTTTCACCTTAGCTTTCTAAGGTGCTAAGTTTTGTCCACCAGGATGATACACAAATATTCTGAACACTGAAAAGAGTGTGGCCAAGAATGCATAGAGGATATCCTCCTATAATGACTCTCTGACCTTTCTGGTTTGTTTTCCTTTTCATACAGATGAAGTTTCACTCAAAAATCTCTGGGGACTCCTGAGAGGGTATAAAAAGAATGAAGCTCTCTTTTCTTCTCTGAGTGGCTGTGTTGACAGTTAACAAGAATGCCAAAGCCATTGTGAGGTTACTACAGATGATTTCTGGATTAACTGAGTGATTTTCCTAAATGGTCCAATAACAAATGCTTTGCCTCTGCACCAACAACTCAAATTAACTATTTCAGGCCATGAGGAGATGATTTTTTGGGGAAAAAATTAAAACTTATTTTAATCCATTGTATTTGAATGTCTACTGAATGAAAAGGAATTCTTTACCTCCCCCTTCTTTCCATCTAAATCTTTCTTTTGCTCCTGTTGATATGTTTATTGCTGAAGCATGCATAGCTTTCATAGGCTGACAGATTTCTCCATCCATGGCCTTTCAGGGCAGTACCTAGTTATTGTACAGAGACTACAGTTCAAAACTCTTCATAGCAATTCATATGTGGAATAATGGGCTAATTAATCTTTGTTATAGTAATAAAAGGATACGATAAAACTACTGAATGCACTAAGATAATCCTAAGAGTTTTTAAAGCTGACTTTTAATAGACTCTCTTGCTTCAAAGAGTAAAGATTTATAGCGGTATCCAACAGCAAACACTTTTTTTCGTAACATACTTTCAGAAACCAAACATTCTGCACATTTCCACCAGCTTTTTCCAAATTGAACATGCTTCTTTTGCAGTATCATCTCTATTTAAATAAGTGGTACTGACAGGAAAGTCTGATTCACAGTGTCTGTGTGGACTTCTGTTTCTTAAAATAAAGGGAGGCCAATGCCAGGGTGAAATCAGCTCTGATTAAAACAATATAGGTACCCCCAGCAGCAGCTTGGAGAGACAATTCTTCTTTTTTTTTTTTCTTTAACACAGAGATAGACTGTAAAGCCTAAACCTGTTTAAATCTCCTTTTTACAGGAATGAAGTTCTGGCTGCTAACGCTCTCAAACAAGATTTATTCTTTTCTCTTAGTGCTCATGCACCCCTGGGAGCCTCCATTCAAACCTCAGAGAACTTCTCTGCCAACCTTTGACTAAGCTCGCTTCAGCTGCATAGTCCAAAGTATGATCTCTCCTAAGAAATCTTTAGAAACCCTTCTGTAATTGAAGAAATCTACTAAGAGTTTTACAAGCACTTGCTGCAAATCTGCAGGCACTGAAATGGAATCTAAAAAACCATGACTTGACAGAACTGATCTCTGAAGACATCTATCTCTACAGCTCAGGTGATCTAAAAAACATTTTTAATGCAACACTCTATTTAAACTGTGATAACTTTATAAATGTTACAAACTAGAAGCGCAAGCATTTATTAGTAAGAAGAGTTCTTCCTGAAAGAAACCAGAAGGTACCACTCCTATTAAATTTCTAATTGGCAGATTCAGAAAGTGTGTTTACACTGGAGAAAATGCACCAACTGCTGTTGTCATTAATAAATAATCCATGGTCCGATCCAAAGTCTATTAATTTATGGAGAAGCCTCCAAGTGATTTCAGTAAGCTTCAGATAAAGGCCTATGCATCTACATTTCTTCCTCAAAGCATTTTCTGCTCCAGGGTATTATGTGTCATTGTCCCTATTATTTTAGTGCATCATAAAAATATATCATCATAGAAATTTTAGCAACTGAAGATAAGCATGGAGGAACCCTTTCATGCAGTACAGGAGCCGAAAAAAGGTAAATGATCCCGCCAGATTCACTGTAGAGCTCCAACATACTCTCTCACTATTAGAATGATACTGTCAAGTTAAAATTATAATTGCTGATGGGATTTATGCCAGCAGTTGACCCAGATAGTGAGTTGATCATCAACTGAAATGGGAAGAAGAATTGAAAGAACAGAACTGTTACAAGGAATTCCCCATGGAGCCTTGAACAGTAGACAGTGTTATCTTTGCAGCTGTGTGTTGGAATAAAGCATAGGCTTCAACAGTTCTCCAGGCTTCAGTGTGCACACAATGGTGTATTTCAGATGAATACATTTTTTTGTTATGGTCTACCACTAACATGGATCCATGCTTACATCTGGTCCATCTGTCCCTTTCATTTTTTATAGCTGACAGGAAGCCTACTCAGTAACAAAGATGTTATCTTTGAATTTATTTTTTTTTTCTTTTTACAAAGCATTACAGTTATGCCTTCATATACACACAAGCAGCAAATACTTAGTGTGTGGTTTTCTATTTAAATTTTCTATTTCAATGAATAGTGGTATCTAAAAGGCTTTCTCTGATTCTGTAGTCCTCTCAAGTCTTTCTCCAGTATACCCGCTGGTATATAAATTGATAATGTCTATCACTTTGTAAGATTTCAAAGGCTGAAGCATATTATAAATTAAAAATATTAGATATTGGAATATAAGTAACAAACATTATGAGGTGTATTATATGGAACACAAAATGTCTTACTGGGAGTAAATTGAGTACCTTTGATTAGTAAGAGACTGAGAACCAGATACAATGTGGTTGTTTTCCACCACTGCAGAAGCACAAAGAAGTCATAAACTGAGGTTAACCCATTTTTTTAAATTGGTTTGTAGCTGTTCTGCGTCACTAGAAATCCGCAAAGGAGCCAAGATATATTGGTGAGTCTAATCCCAAATCTTTCAATTATATTTCAGAAAAATGTTTGAAAACTGGTATCAATACACTCTAATTAATACGCAGCTTTGCTAATATAAAAACCAATTTTACATCATATATAAATATGTTAGTATTTAATTTGAAGTCTGTCAACCAAGAAGTCTTTAAACAGTATTTAATTTTGGTGACATATGAAAGAGAGTTTCTATATTGTTATTTTCTTCTTTAAAAAATATATGGCTTATCTTATTAAATATGATGGAAAAGTTAATAAATAGCTAAATAACTTGGAAGAAGAATGTGAAAGATAGCCTGGTTGGTATTCCACAGCTAAATTGTATATTATGAATACTTCTTTGGACAGAACTTGTCAAATCACCACCTCACGGTGGGTAAATAGTCTAGATTTCCTGAGCTGCATGCAGTACAAATCAGAGGCACAGGAAGAACAGCTCAGCTATCTTTATATGCCCCCCATTCTGATTATAACCACTATTCAGTTATATCCTCAAGATAAATTAGAACAGCTTCACTGCTGCTTTATCTCAGAAAGTCCCTCAAGGGGCAGTTGTGCTCGTCAAAATTCACCAGAGCTCCAAATCCTACTTATCTCAGTGAAGACGAGGGTGGGCTGATAGGAAGGCAGCTACACCATATTCCTGTTAACTGGAGATTTCCTCCATCTGTTAGCACAGGCAAGGAAGACTGAGTGGAGCTGTGATAAACAATATCCAAGGATACAAAAGGTTGTTGTGAAGAGGAAGGGAACAAGTTAATTCCCATACACAAAGCAAATAGGGCAAAAAATGATGTGTTCGAGCAGAAGCATCAAATACTGCGGTAAGAAAGACTAGAGGAATGTTTTTGGGTCAGCACTGAGGGAAGTCAAGTGCAGGAAAAGATCACTTAAAGCAACTGTGGTCTCTTCACAGAGATCTTTAAAAAGACAGGTAAGTAAACCCCCTGTCTGGAGTGAGTTGAGCATACTTTATCATGCCTCACAGTTCCTGACAGGTCTATTTTTGTTACAGTCTCTTATCTCTAGAGGAGGTGTGTATACATCTAGCTAGAGATCAGTGACCCTATCTGCTGGCAGTTTGCTGGGTAAATCACCAGAGTTAACTTAGCTAATCTTTGATTTGCAATTGCTTTGCGGCTGCAACTGCAAGAAGTTGCACAACTTTCTATGGACAAAAGAATAAATTCAATATTTTCTCCCTTTGACAAGACATCTACCACACCAAAAATTTAAACTGTCCTCCACAGACATTTTTCAACAATACCATATTTTTAAAAAATCACTGTACAGCTGATTCTATCAGGAAAATAATTACATTTCTGGAAATATTTTCATATAGAGACTGAAAATTGCCATGGGAGTGGACTCAGGTCTTGAGGTTTGGTTCTGAATGGAAAGGCTTAAATTTGGAAGGTCTTCTCTTACATACCTGCCAGGCAAGTTTGGAAAGCCTTGAGTACTTGGTAAAGCCAAGGTACTACTATTAGATGAATAGGATCAGGAGAGCACAATCCATTTTACTTTTAACTCATGTGCCTATAAAGAAAAAATTAAAAGACTGTCAAGTAACTTGGGAATTGAATGGATTCCTCCTCAGTACTGACAGAAACATCAGCAGGGATGAAGACCTGGAGGTCCCATGATTACAGGAAAAGTTTTGTTTGCTTTCCTAGTCAGTGCTACTTGGACTTTGTTTCTTCTTAGATAGTTGATACCTGGTCTTGTGTTCTGTTAATATTCAAGTCCCAATGTGAATAACATCTGATAATTAAAAATTATCACCCAGATTTTGGGTGATCTGGTCCCAAATACAAAATGTATTTCTTACTCATAAGCTCCAAAATAAATAACGAAAATGCAAGTTAAAAAAAACCCCAAACATTTATTCCTTTTCTCAATGCCCCTAATCACAAACCAAATGTACCTGTTTGTAGGTAAGGATAACAGAAGTAACAGTAAAAAGCAAGGCTGGGCCTCGGGAATCTGGGCATAGACATTTTGCAACAGATGAAGCAACTGCAGTGAGTGGCAATAAGCAGGAAAATGCTCATTTCCTTCAATCAGGTGTTCAAGTTAATGAATCAGGCCAAGCGAAGTGAGATTTCTTCTAACCAAGGGCTCTGGCTGCAGCATCATTTTTTCCTCCCCACCTCCCACTGAGTTTTAGCTTTCCACGTTCTTCAACTGCCAGCGACCACAGCTAGCCTTCCCAGAAGCTGAGTCCCTCCCTTAGGCTGTGGCTGCTCTCTATCATTGGCTTTGGAGCAAGTATTCCAAACTTTTTCCCAAATGGGGGTCTCCTGCGTGGTACATAGCATACATTGCTATTAGCCAGGACACCAGGATGTCTTTTTTGGCTGCCTGTTTGACTGGTGAATTCATTCCCTAGCTGCTCTTGGGAACCTTAACAATGATTCCCCATGGGCTTTCTCGATGCAAGGCAGGAAAGCACCACTGAACGAACAAGTGCAGACCTCCCTGCTGCTGAGCTCGGACAATAGGGCTGCTCATAATACCAGCAGATGTTTTTGCTTTTTAGGCCATACAGGGTAAATTTATTTTCCTCTCAGGAGCAAATGCAAGCACAGCCAGGACTAAGAAATTCAGAGCTGGCTTCTGGAAACCCACTATTGACTTATGCTGCAAAGCAGTACTTACACTTAATGTCCACCAATAATGAGGGTCTTCTGGTTAGTACACAGAACTTCTGGCTCAACATGAAGTGATGTGCCTTAACCATCAAAGCTGGGCTTAGTTTTATACCCTGCTCTGCTTAAAAGTGGTGTACTGGGTAATTTCTCTGCTTTGTGTATTGCATTTTTAATGGCATTGTGTTCTCTTCACCTTAAGGCATTGAGGTGTGAAAGCCATACCACTCTGAAGTCCTCATTAACATCATATGGACCCAACTAATCATTTTTCTTTATATATTTATAAAAGGCACAGCACTTTATAAACTAGTTTAGGTCTTTCTTCTACTTCTTTGTGCTCATAAAAGCACTAAAATTAAAGCAGAAAGAAAAGGGGAAACACGTTAAACTGTTTAAAATTTTTAGTTCACAAAAACTTTTATCTGGATTTCTTGTTTGGATTCAAAGCGGCAAAGCATAAGACTTTGATGTTCTTCATGTGGCTGTTAAAAAAAGAGAGAAAGAGACCCACCAATAAGAAGAATTTGGCATGAAGCCCTCTTTGACACAGCAAGTACAATGTAAAGGATTAAAGGTCTAATCTAGAAGATATATTGCACACTAAACAGCAGAACCATTTAGGAGAACATTAAATGGCACTTAAGCTAAACAGTTGTCCTTGGGAACTGCAGTTTATATGTGACTGTTCTAATATCCATTTTAAGATTGCATGGCTTTGGAAACAAGATGTCATTGTTTTATAAAAACACACACATTTTATCTTCCCTTGTGAGGCTGTTCTTGAAATATCTGGCTTCTCGACTGGCAAAACATTTCAGAGAAACAAACGGGGCTGGTGTCAAAACTAGTATTTCTACTTTATTTCTGAAGTTATTTTCAAGTGCTCAGTTGAATTTTTTTTTTATCCAAATAAGCAAACCACAAACTTTTTCAAAGGTAAAAGTCCCATTTAATTTTTTTAACAGTATTCCCACTGTTCTATAAGAAAACAATAATAATAATACAGCCTAAGTAATACGAGAACACCAAGAAAGTGGCCAGTTCTACATTCACTTGTGTTCTGCGTTCTTCATAAATTAATATTTATGGAACTATTACGAGGCTTCAGCCAAAAATAAAGACCACCCAGAGCATGGTTTCAACTTTAGTATTCTAGGCACAGGTCATTAAAAAAATATCTTACCAAAAAGCCTTCTTCTGTAACATGTACACTACATTGATTTTCATGCACATCACTTAGTAGGCGTGTGAAGCATACTCCATTTCTAAAAAATGATAATGCATGCTTTTATAATTCACTTTCCATTTCCCTCCAGGGAGAAATCATCCTCTCTACCACACAGGCCAGAAATAGAAAAGGGAAAGAGGCAGCAGGGATGTGACTCTGTCTTTCAGAATTAAACAGAGCAGTTTAAAATCCTCCTACTTTTAGTTGATTACTTAGAAAATTAAATTGAGATAATGATGTAGCAAATAATTCTAAAAAAGTAACTATATATTTGATACTTTCAATATTATCACTTGTATCAATTATATTAATCCTTGGCAGAGTGACTAATCAAGTGAGGATATTCCTTGGACCAAGTAATTATTCCCAAAGCTATCCTAACAATAATAGTGTCATTGTGATCCTCATGGATAGTTTTGGTTAAATGAGCTTGTGGTCTTCAAACAGTTCCCAGCAGACAGCCAATGCCAGCTGGTTGCCTTGTTAACTACTCCAGAATGGAGTCTAAAGGCAAAATGAGTGAGGAGAGCAACCACCTTCCGCAGGGGTGGGTGGCCTGAAGTCACAGGTGGCTCCAGGTTAAGGAGCACTTACAAGGCACTGCCGGACAGGCTCCATAGCCGTGGAGCAAGGGAACAAAAACCCCCTCTGTCTCCAACTAGCTTTGGAACATGGTCGCAAGAGCAAAGTTAACAGTTACTCTATAATAACCTCCCTCCAGGCCCCTCGATCATTGAGCCCAGAATGCTTATTGTCCTTATCAACATGGGATTAACTGCTGGAGTATCTGTGAAACTGCTCCTCTCAGGTCGGGTGGGAATCCACTGAACTGTTTTTTTAATTAAAAGCAGCAGCTGATACCTCATGGAGAGCATACTTAGTCTGTGCTATGTGCTTGCCACAGTTCTTTGTCCCTATCTGACATCATTAAGTAGATTTGCCCAAACAAAGTGTTGAGATGTGCAAAAAGAAACAGCAGTGCTGAGGCAAGCTAAACATTGAAGCCTAGGCCACAACAAAACGGTGACCAGGAACAACATGAAGGATTTATTAGAAAATAGTTTTGTTAGATTCAAATTTTAAGTGGTTCTAGTCTGAAATTTGTCAGGGCACAGTACTGATGTTTATCCCAGGAGATCATATATTTCAGTCATTCTCCTATTTTTCCTTTGATAAGTCTTTCAGTCCTGCTAGATAAACATGCCAAATCTCACACCATTCCCAAAGCCATAACTTTTCTTTCAAGTAAGACCACTCCAACAGCACAAAGGCTTTCCTCTGGCTGTTTGATCCTCTGCCCTGTACCCAGCTATACCTCACAGAGAGAGCTCAGAGATGGAAAAAACCCTATGTCCCCAGCAATGGTATTTTTTCTGCTTAGAAAAATAGGAAATATTTGAGAATAGATATAGTATGCTTGATTAGAACAAATGTAAATTTGCATTCATAGAAGTCCTCCTTCAGTTCTCAAACAGAAACAAATAATTTCAAATTGAAGGCCAAGTGATTTTGATTCATTATGATATCTTAACTTGTAAGAAACCTAAAAGAAAATTAGTCTTCTTTCTGTCTAGAGTGAGCCATTTGACTGCTGACCCTGCAGTCTTTCCTCTGCTTTGTAGCATCTGACTAAAAAAACCTCATTGTTAAGGTAAGTCTCAGAACACACAGCCAAGTCTTACATGCCCTTTGTATGTAGGAAAACTCAGATCCTTCTGTATTTTACCTTTTCTTTTACCTTCATTAAATTTTTTCATGGCTATAAATGTCAATTGCTTGGTATTTTTTGTTGCTTTGTAAATGTCCTGCATCAGAATGATCTCTGCCCATGAACAACGACTGAATCAAAAGTTCTGGAGACAAGTGAAAGGCTCCATGGGGTAAAAGGAGGAGTGATTGGAGACAAAGAATCTGTGGAAGGAAAAAGGTTGGCTTAAACGGGAGAAAAATTATGGCACTTAAATGGA
Organism: Serilophus lunatus; assembly: GCA_013399895.1. Lineage (NCBI taxonomy): Eukaryota > Metazoa > Chordata > Aves > Passeriformes > Eurylaimidae > Serilophus > Serilophus lunatus. The sequence goes on along the minus strand of VXBA01011249.1, from coordinate 314,991 downwards.
GCTTATTTAGGCAGAGTTATTCATTGTAAACAACTTAATTTTGGGCACTGAATTTTAGAGAAGTTGGACAATCTCAGAACTTTTCCAGATTCAGAACCTGGAATGTCTGTAGTGAGCAGAAAATTCTCCCAACTGCATTTGGCTGCTCCCACAGTTGAACAATGCATACCCACAAATAGCAAGTAACCAAAACACTTTCCATTTCTTAATAGGCTGTCTGCTGTTAATTATTTTAGTTGCTTGCTGGGAACAATGGAGGTAGATTGGAAATGATAGTTCAGAAATTATGAGAAATAAGTAACTATTTTTAGTGTTTTGGACTTTACTAGTATATAGCACTCCTCATTAGAAGATTTAAGAACACTTACAAAAGGGCAACTATTAGTACTATACTCAATTTACAAGCTAGTATAGAGTGGCTAGGAAGTTAGTATGGTGTTTAACTTTGAATGGGGCGCAGGGATGGCTTTTGCTGCAGCTATTTATAGAGGATTTACACAACTGTAGTGTTTATTGTGTCTTTCAATAAAAAGCAGCTGCAGAAACACACAGCTGGCAAGCTTCAGTACCTGTGAGATAGCCAGAGACATTATCCAGAAAGCTGATGCACAGGTACAAGGAGATTCACATGCTTTCTGCAGCACTTTAAGTATTGCTTTTCTAACAAAAGTCTGAACTAATTTAAAATGTTTATGTTGTTTATGTTCAAAATTCTCTTCCTCTGCCTGCTTAAAGCCAGATCCTCATCATGATATAAATCATCCAACCACATTGTTCAAGTTCCTCGGCTATGTCTTTGTTGCATAGTTCTACAGGGTCTGGCACAGGTATTGTTCCTAGTGAGTCTCTCATCCATATCCTAAAATATTTCTTAAAGGTTAGCAATGCTATTGAGCCAGATTTTGCTATACGTGTGGGCTACAGGCTTATAGTGATTGCAGTCTAGCTGACATGGGATCTACTTTCTCATGAGAAAATGGTACAAAAATTGACTCTATGACCCCTTTCAATTCTCCTACAGACCCATCTTCCTACGAGTTCATGATGACCCTCACTTCTGCACATTAGCAACGTAGGCTCTATACTCTCTGTATACACATCATGTAGAAGAGATGGAAAGAAAAAGGGATCAAAGATATGGCCATAAGCTGAACATCTGCTTCTGCCCATGATCTGTTTTCCTTGACATTTTCTTATCTCACATGCCTTTCATAAACTCCAGAACTTTCAAAGCAATCCCTCCTGTTTTCCACTGTATTATCCTGTGCTGTGCTAAAAGAATGCATGCAATTCATATGTATGTAGAAAATAAGACCCCTGTGGAGACGTTGCAAAGGAGATGTGACTCCTGTTACAGCCAAGGGGCTAGAACAACACTGTTTAAATTGCTGCCTAAATAAGAAGTTGTGATAAGCTTTATGTCTCTATTTATACTTTTATTTTGGTTTCTGTAGATAAGTTGGGGCTTAGAACTTTATTCTTCAGGTGAGTTTCTTGTGAGAGGCTACATAAAGGTCAAAAAAACTTGCCTTATTATGAGAGAAAAAAAAAAAAAAAAAAAAAGATAAAACGAGCCTGGAGATGCTTTGATTGAAAAGAATACGTTCAATTACAAAACTGCATCATGTCTTCGTATCTGATAACACAATCACTTCTGTGCTTACTGACTCTATTTCAAATCCTAATCTTAAGACTTCATAGTGGGACTTGTCTAAAAGCCGTCAGGATCAGTTCCACAGTTTTCTGAGAGAGTTGGATTGGTCTCTGTCCACATGTATCCAATTAAAACCGTCACTCAGACTCTTGAGATCATCTTCCTTTCATCCTCTTGCAGCAGAAGTTAGAGTTTCTCAGGACAATATGATATTCACTCTCCACCAGTAACACTAGGAGTAGTGGATGCTTAAAAAAATCCCAGCCAATACATCAGATTTTGCCATAACTTCACACTGTGTTCAATCCTATTGACATCAGTTCTGTGCACTGTTTGGCCCCAGATTTTCCCACAATGGGATCCCATTCTTCTTGCATGAGAATATGTCTTGGACAAATTGCCATGTCACATGAATTCAAAGGGCCATGATAAACCCTCCATCTTTGCACAGGGCTCCCAATTACATCAAAAGAATTTCTGCATACAAAACAAGGGTAAAATATGCCTCTAATTTAAGGTTAAATTATACCGTTAAGGCATGGGCTAAAATAAGAAGCAGCAAGGAAGCTGAACCACATTAGGGAGCACATCCAAAGCACTGTCTCAGAAAAAAATGCAATCCTTTATACTACAAGCATTTGGCTCAAATGGCGAAGAATTCATGATGTGCCTTTTCAGGGAACGAGGTATCTCCTTTCCTTCCTCCCGGACAGAGCCAATGGAATGAACATAAAGAGAAGAATTAATGATTTAATATGCTCTTTACCTCTCATTTCACACTGATTCCAGGCAAAGACTTGTGGGCCTGGTCACTCTTCTTATTTTCGCTTCCCTCTTCCACTGTATATGTGCTTTTGTGATGAACATTTTAGCTTGTGGGGGGGAAAAATCTGAAGTTGGTTTAGCAGTGAATATTCTGATGATATGATTCTGGGATCACATGGAAAAAAAGCTTCCATATATGTATGTTCATTGCATATGTAAGTATAACTAAAAAAGATGTATCATTATCTGCAAGAGTCTAAGATAATAATCTAAGTAGAGCTTGACAACGGCACAGGTTTCCTAAACCAGAATAAAACTGGAAATGTAACTTTCTTGCGAGATTGTAAAAATACAACTGAGAAGGAGATTCTGCAAAGCCAAATATTTGTTGACGCCGCTTAAATATGGTGTGTGCAAAGTAAAAGTAAAGTCAAGGGTGACAGAATCGGCTCCTTCTCAGTCTTTATTTCTCTTTTCCTTCATCTTAAATATGTTGTCTAGATATCGGTATCAGATACCTCCAGAGTTCACCTGCAGCAGCCTCGGAAGGAGCACTGTGCCATGACCTGCTACACTTCTATTAGGGTGCATTTTCTGTAGTAAGGAAATAAATTGATGCATTCCATGAAAATTTACAACTATTCATTGTTACTCAGTTTTGCTCACAGAGCTATCATAAATACAGTGATTAGGAAGCTTTGGGATAAAAGACTCTAAATTGTGATATGGGAGGATTTTATGGCAGAATCAGTGGATTTAAATAATTTATGATTGCATCTGACCTTAATTGACATATCCCAAGGTCATGCATATAAAAAGTGATGCCCTTTTTCACAACTTTTGTTTTATTAAAATCTTCTCGTATAGTTCATGACAGTTTTAACTTTCCACAAGACACTCACAAATTAGAATCATCTTCCTTGTGGGCCTGCTAATGGAAATCTCCTCATACAGTTATTAGTCACTGTCTTACAATAGCTTCTTGTTTCTAAGTACTTTGATGTTGTACATAAGAGCTGTGGATCAATTACATTCATTTTTCCCATTACCGGGCAAATATTTGGACATTTTCTGTTGAGTTGATTCAAGGCAGAACTAAACCAAAGAAGCTGCATACTGTGCAGACATCTCTAACCTTCAGAAGCTGAAGGTTTTGTGACCTGGGAGAATTAATAGATGTTTATTCTAGCAGGGTAAATGGAAAAAGACCATTTCTATTTTAGGGAGATAAATGAAAAGCAGGGAAGATGGGGTTTGTTATGACAAAATCGTTCACAAGTGGCATGCTGAAATGAGGAAAAGCAGTTATGTATTTATATTATAATCCTCATGGAATGTTTGTCAAGAGAGACTCAAGTGGCAAAATGCATTAGTAATTGTTGTGTTTCCTCACTTGTCAAAACAAGTATTTCCACTAAAACTAGTCTGCTAAGGTTATCTTCATTGCAAAGATTCAAAACACACTTATCTTCTGCAGTGAAAATCCAGAACTTTCTTATTATGATGTGATTCAAGGAGAACACATGCAGCTATTTCTTCTTGTCTGTTTCAAACAATAGCTGTAAGTCTTCCACCACTGTGTCAGACACACATTTTGAAAATATTTCACTTGCCAGGATTCTTCCGCAGAACAGAATAAGGAAGGCGAGCCAGCTGGAATGCCCAGAAGTGGCAATCTCGAGTGCTTACCACACTCAGGAATGTTACAAAGCATGAGCAAAAGGACAGCATTCTCCAAACATGGCGCTGCAGTTACTCCTCAGCTGGTGCTACTCTTCTGCACTTACTCAAGTTTGCTACAAACACTTAGGGGAATTTTGACTCTAACAAGGGTTTCGTTGAGAAGAGACTAGTGCTCGATTTGGTTATTGATTCTTCATTAAATCTTCTTTCAGCAGAAAGCATAGATTCCCTGAAACCACTTTTTCCATAATCCATAAAGGAATTTCTGTGACTCTGGTATAGACAAACAGCTCTGTTAATTCAGCTGTATTACTGCTACGGCACTGGGGATCAGAATGTGTCTCTTTTTCCAAAAGACAGAATGGCAGCTTGTAAGGGCTTCATCCTCCTCCTTCAGAGACCAGGGACTGCCAAGTGGTAGGAGGTTGAATCTTTAGAAGTAACCCTAAGAGGATTCCTTCACAATTAGACTGACTGCTAGTCTGTGGGAGGAAAAAAAAAAAAAAAAAAAAAAAGCATTTCCTTTTGATTAAAGATTAAGGAAAATCAGATTATTAAATTGTTATTGACATTATCTTCTTTAGATAATATTTAAGATTTGGATTTATAGCTTTTCAAAGAATGAACATATGAATGGATAATGTATTTGATATTCATTGCAAAGTCATGATTATTATTTTTTTCTGATGGAGTTTTAATATTTTTATTTAAGTCTTTCTGAAATAGTATGGACTACTTATTACTTCCATTTACTGAAAAGGTGAGATTCAGCCAAAAAACCTTCTTTGAAAAATGACAGTGTTTCAACCAGTCTGTAAATCATTTCATTAACACTGTGTGTTTGGAATAGAAAATTAGTCTAGTTTAAACTGTGAAAAATTAAACAACAACTTATATGTGCAGTCTTTTTCAAGTCCTTCAAATCCATTTGTGAGACATTATACAAAATTCTCATCTATATATAAATTCCAAGAGAATATCTTATGTCACTAATGTCAAGATGTTTAAACAGAAGTAGCTACAGTTCAGCACTGCTATCTGCTGTCACTGCCTGGAAAGGCATAAATCACGGTTATCTGAAGGCCTGATGTTGTTCCCTTTGTATAAATTTGAGTCAAGGGAAATATCATTGTAATCAATTGACTGTACAATTGTACTGATAGCAGGACAAGGGTACCCCAAATATATATATACTATATATTGTGTTTTGTACATTTCATCTTTCTTTACTCATTTTCCTGGCTTCACCTCCTTTTATTTATTCCTTAAAGTGAAAGACTGCAAAGAGCTACAACTGGAAACAGTCTTATCACGGGGAACAGCCCTCAAATCAATGTGTCTTTTATTAGACATCTTCTTGAAAGTCCTCACCATGACTTGCACTGAGGACAAGAGAAGTTGGTGCATTATTCAGTTAGGCATACTGTGATTTGTAGCTAAAATTGCATTATTTCATTTTCATTTAAAATGGATTTTCAGCATATGCAATTTCAAAAAAATAGGAAGACACTTATTGTCTCTTTCCATTTATGGCTCAAGCACTTCTTTTGAGGCATTGTCATTCATCACAATGTCTTCTCATGGTTATTATTTGCCTGCTGGGTAGAGGCATTTCAGTTAAAAGTGAAAGTACCAATTGTGCTAACGGTAGTTATATGTCTGCAGTATATAGAAGAAAATAGATGTGGTCTGCTACTTAAGTTAAAAGCACAAATTCTGTGAGGTGCTGAGAACATCCTGCCAGATGCTGTGCAACCTCAGTTCCCATCCAGAGTGACAGAATGCTAACGTGCCTTGTCTTTTCTGGGGTCAGACCACTGGTGATTAAACAATTCTAGCAAATATGATCTCATTCTTATTTGTCTGGGACATTATGAAACACAACACGAAGGAAGTTCAGATGTGGTAGCAGAATACAAAGCACTAACACACCCAGCATGGTGCTTGAAATGTGTTCCTTTATAATCCTATATTTCCCAGACAAACACTTGTAAACATTGAAGTAAAACAAAACACATTTCCTTTTTATAAAAGAAAATGCCTTAAAAACCACAGGATTAACAACACCAGAGAAGAACAATCCCCTGAAGGGCCTAAATCTTTTTTCTAAAGCTTGGGCTGAGTTAACCGTGTTCAAGCTGAATTTCTTTATGATAGCACATGGAAAACATTTTTTTTAAAAAATGATGTATCAAAGTAAAACGTACCCTGAATAGATTCTGAAGTGATACCTCATGATTTAAACACATTTACTGATTACATTCCAATGAGGGTGAGAAATGGGACTCACATACTGGATCTGTTTTCTGGCTTGTCTTCAGGTTTGCCTGCAACATAGGAGCAAATCAGTTTAACTGTTCTGCATTGTGGACTCATGGCTAAAAAAAATAAATCATATTCTGCTTTCTTCAAGTCAGAAGCAACACAGGTAGGAGAAACTATTTGCCATTTCTGCTCACACTCAAGACCAAAAACAGAGCTAAATATATGCTGAAGTGATTAAAAGTGATAATACTATTTACCTAGTAGAGCAAAAACACATTCTGAAAGAGCTCACTGCTGTCAGTTGTTTCCTTTGCTGAATCACATTATTTTTGAAGGTAGATGGAAAATTATAACACTATTTAACAGGATTTTATTCAAAGGTTTTAAATGCTGCTCTTTCACATATCTCTCTCATGTGTCTCCTGCCCAGGCCGTGCCCAGTCATCCAGTCTCTTTGATGGTGTTTTGTCTTTGGCAGCAGATTCAATTCAGGCAGGGTTCGGTCTATATCCTTCTGCAAGTCTGCTCTTCAGCTATGGCCTACATCCCATCTTCCAGCATTTAGCTAAATGAGAACTTTCTGAGCCAGAGGTAGAATATAAACCATCCTTATTAATACTTAACAAAGCATCTGATCCTCATGTCTAATCCAATAAATTCAGACGGGAAAGTAAAAATCACCTGTTTGTCCTTCACAGCATCCATCTTACAGCAAGGAGTTCCACAATTCAATATCATTGAACAAAAAAAAATCTTTTTCCTGTCGTCTAATAAGATGACCCTTAGTCCTTGTAGTATTGCAAAAGTTTCATATCTTCTTAATTTTACGTATGTTCACCATGCTACCCATTCAGTCACCACTTTTGAAGGGCATTATCTTTTTAGACTCCTTTATTTTTATTCTTGTTTGCATTATCCATATTTTTATGTTATCCTGACACTAGTGCTGTTTCAATCAATCACAATGACAGCTGACTGACTGAAAATTTCATATTTGAATTCTTCCAAATATCCTGTGTGAACACCACCTATTGTTACTGATCTGTTGTGCTACTGATTTGCTCTAAAATCTCTGACACTCCAATATGGGAGTTTGCACAGACTCATTCAGTGTAAAGAATGACCCCAGTGTGAAAGACTCCCACCTCATTTACAATGGGACTAGTGCAAATAAGTCATTTAGCTGTTTCATAATGTCTTTATCTTCCTTTGCTGCTTCTTCTCATCCTACTAACTGTCCGACTGTGCTGCTCCTGATATATATACAAAAGGCTTTACTGTTAACTCCCACTACTTCTGTATGTTGCTTCTCCTAATATTTTAGCCAGCTTTGCTGTGGTTAAGTATTTGTTTTGCTGGGAATTATACTCTTCCTCTGTTTTCTTTCTTTGGACACTGTGTCCATATTTTGGAAGATGTCTTTTCATTTTGAATGGTGTCAAAGTGCTGTTTGACTATGCCAGCTACTTCTGGATGTGGATAATTCAGAATCCATTTTTATTGATGCTCTTGACGACTGGCATACTGTTACTCTTTTAAAAACATGTATACTGCTTGCAAATATTTAATTCTTTTAACAGATATTTACACATCTTCCTTAAAGAGCTTCCTTATTTTTATACAAGTCCCCAACTAACTACTTGTCAGAAGTGTTTTGGTAGTGACTTAAATGTTACCAATGAACACAAAAGTCTCTGAATTGCTTTAAAGTGTTCACTAAAAATAGAAATCAGATAACAAAGCAAAATAATTAAAGAGTCTAAGGAAAGCTGTAATAAAATCCTTCTCCGTGTGATTAACATATTAACTCAGAGGTTAATGTTCCATCAGTGTTAGCTTCATAAATTTGAACATATCTGCATTAACATCATCTGTAGCATCATGGGGGCAAAGTGAAGGAAGAGAGGTAGGGAGGCAAATGTAGAACTTTGCATTATATATTTACATAACAGAGAGATGGCCATATTGTAAGAACTCTAAGAGCATAATTTTGGTTGTTTCTGACAGAATATTAATGCAGATTTCTCTCACAGTAACTCCTAGTAAACAATTTATTCTCGAGGTATCATATTCGTCCTCTACGGAAGACTTTAAAATTACCTCTGCCAAAAACTCGAAGCATAGTTAGATTCTGATGCATGGCTAAATGGAAACATCACTTTGGTAGCAGATATTTCACCTTCTGTGCAAGATGCAGTGGGATAAACATCCTTCAGCAAAACTGTGTGTGAAGATTACAAATTATCCCACAACAGATGCTAACTGCAGCTTCAGAACTTTGTGCAGACTTTTTGTGCTGTCTCTCTCAGCAAGATGTACGTGGATTGTCCTAAAGTAACGAATGGAAAAGGAATCTTTTTTGCATAAAACTTGGGACTTGGTTTCTCTGTCATAAATTATTTCATTATATGTTTTTGCACGTGACTATGCTTGTGCTATACTAAATTTGTTATCTTTATTGTCTGTAAATGTAAATAAGTATTTATGAAGCTATTTCTCTGTATTTTGGTCTGCTTTAAATAACAGGTAAATTTATATGTCTTTATATATGTCTTTCACAAATGGGAGAATTTTTGCAGGCAACATACTGTATATATACTATATGTATAAGTTTATGCAAGTGTACACAAATACATTTTTTAAGGTTTCTTATGTTGTGCATGTACAATGGTGCAAAACAGAATCTTCTTTAATTTTCAAGAGAGTAGAAGGACAACATTCCTGCCAATAGAAAAGAACAGCTGAATTTATTCTCTACTTTCCACTTCAAGATTTGAATCCTATAAGAAAGACAGTAACTGGAAGACCAACAGGTGTCATTGTAAATGACAAGTAAGAATGCAACCCTGTTAAAAAAAAAGAGTATGTTCAGAAATTTTCCAATCTGATGTGATTTTCTTTTTATGGAAGTCTGAGTATAAGAATAACTTGGAAGTAAACCTCGTGACTCAAATACTGTATAGGGACTAAATCCATTTATTTTAAATTAAATTTAAATTTAAATAATTTTAGAATTAAAACATTGCAAAAGAGATGCATAAGAAGAGGTTTTACCAGAGCTTTTGAGTTCTGAACTCTGTGAAGCAAAGTGCATACCCCTCAGCAACTGACCTAGAAATCACCACTCTGAAATGATTGGGGGAGCCCTACTATCCTTCCGTATTTGTCAGAGATCGTAGTGCTTGTAGTGATCAAAAATTGCTTTAAACCATTTTGTATATTTCTGGTTGTGTTTCTCACAATAATACTGAACCAACTTGTCATTTCCACAAAACGAGTCAAAAACAATGAAACAGCACAGACAGACCTGTATGCTTAGCCAGAGCCATGCTTTGTCATTTTATCGTACAAACTCTGTCAGCTGGCGGCAGCATGAGTAATTTAAGCTTCAAACAATATCATTTTGCAGATAAATCAATGAACACAGACAGAAACAAGCTAAGTCTATTTTAGACAGCCTAATGATCAGCAGTTTTTTCTAATAGCGTGTCAGACTTCAACCTGTCAAGACTGAAGATTTAGGGACACTGATTCACTGGAGATTTCCTGATTGCATTCCTGCTGGGCTATCTATGAATCACAATAGGAGACTCCTAGGAAAAGGGGAGAAAATGCATCGCCTTCAGGCCTTTATGAGGCACAGGTTATTGTCATGCCTCAACTAAATCCTAATTACTCTGATTAACAATGCAAGCCTGTCACTACTCATGCATAATAGTGAAAAAGTTTGCAGTAATGACTATGAAATTCTGCCACTTCTGCTCAGGTCTCCACACGTGCCTTACTGGGGCTTTGTCCACCCTGCGTGCCATTCATCCAGCCACTGTTTCCAAAATAACTGGGTTGCCAGGGCGAGATCCATTTGCAATGCAGACCAGACCTGAACATACTTGGTGAGTTCAACTGGCTCACGAGATGAGCTGCTGGATTTAAAATATATTGAGAAGTTACTGGCTCTGCATATCAGATTTCTTCTGCTTTATATTAACTTTCCTCTTAAAATCAGAGGTCTATAGCAGGTTATTCAAATTTAATTTCATTTTTATATATATACATATATAAGTATCCTGTTTGTCTCAAAGCTTTGTCACTGCATAACAGTTAAGTATCCTTGAGGTATAATGGAAAAAATACTTCAGGCAGGTGTCCACAACAGGCAGGTGTACACATCTACTTAGAAGGAAATGTCCAACAGTTTAGTAGAGGGTTTCATTGCTTTCATTTGAGGAAAAGAAAAAAAAAAGAAAAAAAAAAAGCTTTTAGAATAGAAGAAAGACTTCATTTCTAGAGAAAAATTGTATTTTGAGATGCACACTCTATATTGCAGTCATCTATAAAATTTGCCAATGCCCCAGAACATTTGCATTGTCAGCTTCTATTAGCTCTGCGATCTGATCGAGCCGTTACCAAAACTGACAGCAAAATTCTCTAACGAAATCCTGGTACCTCTGGAATTACCAGTTAAGTTCCTATTAACATCGGTAGCTGGATCCAGTGCTGGGCAAACAAGGGGCTGGTATCCAGGGGAAACAGGGAAGACATGAGAGATATGACAGAGAAAAAGTTGTCTAATTTTGTGTCAGAATTCAGACAGGGTGTCAAGATGATCCCGGTCCAGATATGTGCAGTAAGAATGAATGTCACCTTTACTGGTTTTGAGTGGAAATGTGTTCCTCCATCCATGCCCGGTAAACCCAGCTCCTGCTAATTGCTAATTACTGAATACTATCAGCCCTTCTTACCCCACACCTTCAGACTGATACATATTAAATAGTTCCAAAGTGTTGCAGTGTTCAGCAATGAAGATTATAAAACTAAATGCTCAGCTGTGCTCCAGTGGGGGAGGGGGAAATCATAATTAAAAGTGTTTTCTTTTTGTTTCCCGATTTTAAATTACATTTCCTGGGAACAGCTGTGTGATCTTTTGCCACATCCCCTGGCTGGAAGCACATGACTATCTTTGAAAGAGAGTTTTGTCCTGAAAGAGCCCTTCTTTTTTTTGTTACTTACACGATCTTTCCTTCTGCTTCTCAACCAGTGCATTTCCTGGCCCTCTCAGATTTGGACCTTACCAGGAGATCAACTGAAAACGAAGAGATGTTTGATTCGCCTTGTTTAAAACAAGCATAAGAAGCATAAGAAACCAAAACATGGGAATGATCTGCTTTGAAATTACAGAGCCGTTTCCCTGTCGGAAGCAGCATGCTGATTTCATTAAACTTTCTCTGGAAGCTTCCCGGGCAGCCTGGGCAGCTGGCAGCCCTTTGCCCTCGGCCCAAATGCTTGATGGCCGTGGCACTGTTTGCCCAGACGCCACATGGCACTGCCTGCTGGTCCGGCTGCCAGAGGGACCCACTGGCCGGAAGGTGGGCACCCACACAGTCTGGCTTGTTTTGACAGGTATTCGGAAATGTTGATGTTTCATTCCAGCACAAACAAAATGAAATGTTGACAACCTGGAATTTCCCAGAAAACAGATGTTTCCTTTTCTGGCCAGCTCTAGCCTACACACACACACACACACACACGCTCTTGCAGAATTATTAACTGCTATGCAACAACACTAGACTATATGCCTACTTCCACTGTGAAGTGCGTAAGGAACCCAGCCTTCCAGTTCCCATGTTAGAGCAGCCACCGGAGAGCCACAGAGCCTGGGAAGTAGTCAGGTGTCATAACTCCTTCATGGAGCAACGCCGAGCTTTGTGCCGTGTCACGGTGTGGAACATTGGCTGCGGAGGAAGAAGAGTACTGAGCTGAGTAGCACACGCAGAGAGAGCCACAGCCTGTGGCTCACAGAACAAAGTGCAGGAAAGGGATCACTGTTTGGATCAGCAGTGATTCCATCCCCTAAGAGCCCTTTTTTTTTTTTTTTTTTTTTTCCACAGAAGCAGTTGTAAAGTGCCAAAAGCTATCGGGAAGCCTGCATTACATCAGGCAAGCTGAGTGTACTGACTCCCCGAGCCAGCCCACAGGGAAAAACAACAGGAGGGAGATTGCAGAGGAAGATAGGACTACTTAAGTAGCAATTCATTGTGAACTACTTTTCTAAGCTGTTGATAGAAGCATCAAGTGTGAGAGAGGAAGGGGACTTATCTTCTTGCCCAAGCAGAACCCTAATGACTCCATAATGACTGCTAAATAATGTTGCCAATAATCTCCATTTAATTATACAGCTCTAGTTTGTCCTAAAAAGGAAAGAAAACACAAAAGGCGTCTGCAGTCCTAATGAGCCCAGCAGTCCCTTAGCCTAGTTCTGTAAAACGCCATGTGGTTATGTAGCATGAGTTATTTCCTGTAAGATAAATCCTTTCCCATCCTTCATATGTCTGAAAAATTTACTCATGTGAAATAAGTTCGCTCAGCTCTTGACACGGTCATCAATAAATGCTATGTCTGTTGCAGCCCGTGAGCATCCAGGTAGGCTGTCCTCAAGACAGAAATATATGCGATTTCTCAGATCTCTTTTGGAAGGCTCTTCAGAAGCACTTTATCTTTGACCAGAGAGCACTACAAAAGCAGGGTGTTTAACGAACACAGAATCACTTCATGCAAAAGTTTGAGGAATATTTTTCAGACAGATGCCTATTGTAAGAGCTGGTGACTTACACAATTGGCTATTTAAAGGCCTGAAAATATGAATTCCCTCTTTATCATTATAAATTTTTTTACAGATGTTGAAAGTCTGAAAATAGACCAGTCTTGGAAATAACAGCTTAATAGTAAACTGTTCATGCAACAGGCTAAGGAAAATATTTAAGCACAAAATTCTATTTTTGGCTTGATATTCCAAAGCTTTCCTAATGCTCATTTCACAAAAATATTTCTTCGGGCACAACCCAGATTCCTTCCAATTCAAATACTTGTTTCATCTGAAATATCCAGCAAGATAAATGACAAAAAACATGGCATAATAGGTGAAGGCTCTGTCATTCGACTTCCACCAGCAGCTCAGGAGACTCATTGTTATTATCAATAAAACAAACTAAGAGAACAAAAAGAACCAGATTTCTACTTACTGTGTAGAGACAGAGTCAAATTCTGGATTTGGAGATTAAATTACAAAGAGAAAGCCAGTGAAGCAGGAATGAGGTGTGCCCCCAGAAGAGTATTTTTATGAAAACATAGTGTGATTTCAGCCATCAACAAGTCCACATTTAATTTTAGCCATGTATATTAAATAAGCTGCCTTCAAAGCTCCAGCTGATGAACTTTGTTTGTTATTCTTTTTGGTGAATTTGCAGACCATCACCTGTCCTATGCCTCATTTATATGTATACAACAGAAGAAGTAGAACTGTAGGTGGGAAAATTCACAAACCAGAGTATTACTTTAAATTAGATAGGAATTATACTGTTAAGAGAAGGAAGGGTTATGTTAAATAGCAGTCAAAAAACTACCCTGTCTTGGTAAGTATTGATTAGAAAATGGGGGAGAAAATGTAGAAGGCTGGTGCAGGGAGCAGATTTGTCTGCAGTAGCTGCCTTTCCTGTGCTTCCAGGGCCACAACTAACCACCACTCCTTGGGAAGGGTACAAACACCATGCCAGACACTGCACCTGATTGTAGTTCAAACCTGATAGCTTTACAGAAGGAATAGAGTGGAAGAAACACAGTCACATCTCCTCATCTCGCTGCAAATATCACTGAAATCTGAGGGAGCGCAAGTCACAGCTGATGACAAACTCATGCAGCATGGAACCAGTCTCTTCAGTTCTCTAAATGAGGTCCCCTGGAAGAGGGCAGGCAGCAGGCTCCTTCCCAGCACCCAGTGGCTTCCTTTTCCTGTGCAACAGAGACAGAAAAGAAAAAGGAAAGCAAGCAGAAGGAGATGCCAAGAGAAGAAGCTGAGTTCAGAGTAGAATACAAGTCCCAAAAGGCAATGGGAAATGACGAAAGGCTCTGTATTCCTCCAGTGGAAAATATTAAAGCATGTACACAGTCTGAAGTGCCATTATTAGAGAAGCAGCAGCCATTTCTCTTTTCCTAACCTCATTTTTTTCCATGAAAAAATAAAATAAAACTGGCCAGTTGATGTGATTCAGCTCCTGAACTGGCATTTCTAGAGGTAACGCTTCCTGTCTGAGGTACTGTTTCTGGCTGGCTGGATTTCCTGGCTGAAACTTTCAAAGTCACCTAGGGAACCTGTGTGTTCACACATGTACCATGAATTTAAGCAGTAAATGTTATTTGAAGCCCATGAGCAGATGTGAAATATTCTGGAGTGGGTTGTTTGGGGCGTTTTTTTAATCCTTCTCTTCTCACTTACTCTATTTGCTGCCCTTTTTATCAGTCTTTTTGTTGCTTCATTCTTCTCATAGTTTGTCTTTCTACTAAGATTCCTCACATTTCACTCTCTCATCTATAGTTACTAGTTTCTCTGTGCTTTTGGCTTGCCTTTGTCTTTAGATACTCTCTTTCCATCTTCAGTCTTTTGTGTCATCATTCTGCCCTGTTGCCCCGTATATAAAAGCTGAACCATCTCTCCTGTTCCCAATATGACTTATAAAATGGGAATTCATATCAATGCTTCCTCCTCAGCAGTGCTGCTATATAGATCATCCAAGCTCCATGCTAAAACATCGATATAACTGCAGAAATACCCTACGCAATATTCCATGGAGGAAAGAGGGTGGAGAGGGATTGACATACGTCTGCTTTTCTTGGTCAATTGCTAACTATAGAATGTTCAAATGTCTTTGAGCAGTGATACTTGCACCAGGCTGTGCCACAATGTCCCAGATTTTCCACTGGCATCTTTAGTGTACTGCAACGGTGAACACATGCCTTTACTTCACAGAATCAGACACTTTCCTGACCGTGAATTCCCAGATGTGCTCTGTTTTCATCTACATCTGTGCAAATGCTGCAGCAGTACCACTGATTTAGAGCTTCCTGTCCTGTATCCAGATTATTTGTGTGGTAAAATAGGAAGGTAGAAGCTGCCCCTGTTCTAAATGGACTTCAACTATTCTGCAAAATATACCTGTGTCTTTAATGCTGTTCATAGTCTGCATATAAAATAACAAAAATCAGGTAGCTGAATGCATTTTTGCTTCCTTATTCAGAAGAAAATGATGCTGTGATGCTGAGCTATGCAACATGTGATTATGCATTTGGCTCCATAGGCACAAAACCTCATCACTAAATTAAAAAATGTCTAAAAAATGTATAATCCTAGATTAATTTTAATGAAAAATAAAAATTATTGTATCTTAGTATATATCTGATAAAATAAATTTCATAATTCTACATTTTAGCTTAACACTCAATCAACTGAACAACTTCTTACTTTAAAATATTTAGGTCCTTTGAGGTCAGGCTTCTTTTTGCAGAACTTACTTGCAAAAAGCTGTTAGTCTGCCAATTCTACAGTGCTAAATTTATAGCAACAGGTCAAAAGACAGCTCCTAGAGGAATTCAACAGCTCTTTGTAGTAAATCAGCAGTCATGTCTTTGATAAATGTCTCCTGAGTCCAGGAGTAACTGTTCCTCTGTGCTGAAAGATAAAACTAGATTTATACAAGTCATGTAGTTTAGTGAAAGTCACACAGCAACAAGGAACTGGTAAATGACTTCTGAGAAAGTAAAGGTTAACCCAGTGCTCATGAGCACTGAACTTAACAGCTCTGGAAAACAAGATGGAAGCCAACCTGGGCACATGAATCCAGGTGTACTGCTCTGGTATAAAATGTGCAGCACCTTAGAGGATTATAAGGCAATTGCTCTCATCCAAATGAGGAATATAAAACCTTCTCAGGTGGAAAAAGCCCTTTCTAAATGTTCGTATTTTGATGGTGTCATGAACTTCTGTGTTCAGCCTGTTACTTGATAATTCTGCTAGAATGCAGGTCCTACTAGCAAAGAGCAGGGGTTCCTCCAGGCTCCACTTTAATGCTCCAGGGGCCAGTCCTGCAGCTGCAATTGAGATGAGCAACCTCCACTGTTCGCACAAAGCTCTTTTTTTGCCTTTCGTGGCCACATCTGCTCCCCTGATCAGCCGCACTCAAGCCAGTGAGAATATTTTTCATGTCTATAAGCAGGTCCATGAAGGGATGCTGCAGATTGAAGAGGCACCAAAGGGCCATTGGCTGGCTTGGAAGGATGACAGTGAGGTTTCTGGGTCAGTTTTCATCCAGCAGAAGCAGTGATCCCATGGGAGGTGTCATAACAGTGCAACATTTCAACACTATGAGAGGGTAAGCAACATCAGAAGCTACAGCAGCCTGTTTGCAGCCTGTCAGTGCCTCATCATTTTAACCTCAGAGTGGGGTGAGAGCTGATTAAGTCACATACTTACACAGGTCGTTGGGGCTCTGGTACCCTAAGCCCTTGGATAGGGTGGGGTTCTGAATGACCACAGTACTTTGTTGCTGCAGAGGTTCATGAGTTTCTATAGCTAGAATAGCATAATAGAGGATGTCAGTGACTGGGGCAGAAGGAAAATGAATAGATCATATAATTCTTCTGGCTGAGATTTATGGGCCCATATTATCAATATTAAATTGGTGGTGTAGTCTCAAATGAAAACTAGGTGTGATGAGCAGCTTAATTTGACAGCATGAAAGTTTTTCTCCTGCTGGGAAAAAAAATCTCTTCACTTTTTCTATTAAAAAAACCAAAAACAAAACAAAAAAAAAACAACAAAAAAAAAAGCAAAACAGTCTAGTTAAAAAATCTGGATTAACTCCCATCCAAGCTATCAAAAAAGTCAGTCCAGTCAAAAAACTGGATTAGCTTCCATCCAAGCCATCAGATCACAATCCAGGTACTGGAACTATGCTAGGAAAAATATTTTTTCATATTCTTTTCTTTCCAGCGCGGTATCTGGCATCTTTCCACCAGGAGAAGGAAGGCCTCCCTCTGAGAGGAATGGCACCAAGCCCTCAGCAATTTTTTTTTTTTTTACTTTTTTGGGGATTGCTTATTATGATTTCATTTTCAGTGACATTTCATCTGTATTATCTCAGGAGCCAAATGCTTGTCTAGATTGGTTCATTAAGGATTTTCTGAAAATGTCCTGGAATTTTTAGTAATACTCTTCTGTACCTACTAGCAAAGGATAGGACACAGTGAACATCATTATTTCTGAAACTATTTCATTAACTATGGCCTTTCAGCTGAGCCAAAATTACTTACATACAAGCAGTGGATTCTGGATAAAAGAGGCTGTGTTCAGGATGAGGCATTGGCACAGGGAAGTTCCACCAGAATAATAAATTGTATCAGAAGACAGATATAGGAATCTTTAGTTCTGGAGCAGCAACATTTAAAAGTTCCCTCTGTGGATTCACACTTAATACACACGACACAGGAGGAAGCTATTTTGTGGCCTGGAGAAGGATAAGTTTTAAAACATGATAAAGTGCAGGACTAATGAACCACTGAGATCTGCAGTGTCTCTTGCCTCTTTATATCTCCTTTATATTGCTAAATACAATACAATAAAACTTCACGCACGGGGACCAATGAATAAAGACATAAAATGCACCATTATGCCATACTCTAAGGACATTTTAAAGTTCTTTTTGGAGATGGATGTAAAATAATATAGGCTACCTAGGAATATAACTAGACTGTATGGATAAACCTAATACAGATAAATCTAAGGTTTATAGGACAGAGATCTCATGGTCTCTACTTTGCTGATGCTTGTGAGAAAAAGACCTGGTTATTACTGTAATTCTGATTCCCTCTGTGAGGAAGATACTCTCAAATCTGCTGTTCTAGTGCANATTTCTATAAAAACCTAGGAGCTCTGGTTCTCTCTAGGTACCAGATGAAATGCTGAAGCCCATTATTTCCCCTCCCTCTCTTCTCTACCCCATTTCCAGCAACATCATTGCCTGTACCCTCCTATTTTGCCCCAAGTGCCTCCTGCTCATTCAGACAGCTATCTCCAATGGTGTGGGGGGAATCAGACTTGGTTCCTTCAAAAAATTCTTGCCTATTATCTGAGTGGAGTTTCCTTGAATACATTAGTCCTTACTTATCCTCCTTATAAATCTGTACAGGGATATTGGAAAATTAAACCCCAAATAAAAAAGACAAAACAGAATAAAAATTTACTTTAATATCTACAAAGTATAAACTAGTCAGAACTCAGCCCTCCTGGTTTATCATGTCACCATTCCAAGAGCAGTGCAACCCACTTACATGAAGATTCACAGCACTCTAGTGTTACCAAATCTGCTCTGTTGAGCCATTATTTCTACTTTCCAGGCTTCTAAAGCACCCTCAGACTAATACCTAGGTCCTCATCAAATCCAAACATGCTTTAAAAACTTAAACTAAACCATCAGCAAGTACATCTTCATGCATGTCCTAGTAAAATAGCTGCATTTTTCTTCTTAACCCAGCTGAGAGAACCTGCGTGAGACAATGTTCCCCATCAAAGATGCTTGGTTGTGGATATGTTTCCAGAGAGGAAATTAAACCAGAGTTTGAGCACCTTGAGAGCCTTTTTGGTTAATATTGTATCAAAAATAGAAAAAGACCTCACAGAACAAATATGTACAAGGTACACTGCTATATAACCAGGAAACTTAGAACGAAAGTTTCACAAAGACCTTTATGAACCCTTCTGTGCCTACCTGATTAACCTCTGTGGCACTCTGATATTATCATGCTTGGGTAAAATAAAGAACAAAAAAATAAACTCTCATTTGGATTAGATATGCATTTCAATATCTTTGCGTGGAGGAATGGCAAGATCTATGTTATAGCAGGTTCTACCCACTTTTATGCCCTTAACATCTTATTTATGCCTATGTCCAGGTACATAAGTAGGTGCATACACAGTCTCTTCTCCAGTATGGAGGTGTGTACAAGCTTGACCATGTTCTAACTTTTGTATTTTCAAATCAAAATGTTTTGTAGCTCAATTTCAACTTGAAATCCACAGGGAGGAGGATCTAAAGAGTAAACTGAAAGGAAGCTCCTTTCCCTGCCTCCTGCTTGGCTGGAGCAGTGTGAATCTTGCCTCCAGTGTGGGCTACAGCTCCAGGTAAATGGGTTTCTAACTTTTATAAAGCTGATCCCAGACACTGTGAAAGAATAGACAGCGAAGGACGGCTATGAGGTCAATGGGTGTTTGGAATCCAGTTTCAGAAGATTGTTTCAGGTGCTCCTCTTCTTCCCTTCTTGCCCCTGTCTCATAATTTCCATGGCTCTGCAACTGCATTTCTCTCCCTTTTAATATGTCTTTCCTTCTCCTGCTGCTGTGCAAAGGACTCCCACAAATGGCAAGATAAACTAAGTTATAGCCAGGTTGGGGTTTTTTTGCTGAGTTCCCATTTAGGTTCCCAAATACCTGCCAGGTTTTTAGTAGTTTGGGATTTCTGAGGGTTGAACATTTTTGCAAAATCAAACATTTATTTACATATTTAACTGGCATATGAGGTCTTTCAAAGTCCTGCTTGTATTCTGTTCCCTTTACTAAAACTGATGGCACACAAAAATTAAGAAGAACAATTACATGCAAGTTGCTAACAAAGCAGTAGCCCAACTTCTGCAGACAGAAATGTGGGGTTTTTTTCTCCTCCTCTGGAGTCTCTTACGTTCATAACCTACTTTAATGAAATTTATGTCTGAAATAGACCAGAATGAAGTACAGAAGTTAGTCAGAGTTAACCCTAACCCTAACATAACCTTAACCCTAACCAGGCAGAGAAGTGATTATTGGTTCTACCCTGCTAGCAGCTCTACAGTTTTTAAACGACTGCACGTCAGTATAATGAATTTGCTGCAACTGTTCATCTCCACTACTTTCTAAGTGTCACACTACAGTATAGTCTCTATGCAGAATACTAAGAAAGGAGGATATAGCTTTCTGTAACACTGCCTTTTGAATTGATGTATGTCATGATAGCTATCCCAAATCTCATGGTTAGAAAGATCTCAGGTCTCCCAAAGTCATGAAATTTTAAAAACACTTAGTCACCATTGACCTGTTATTTGTCTCCTGCCTTCAAAATCTGTTTGAGCTCACATTATCGAGTACTTGTCTACTCCTAGGGCTAGAAATGCAGTCTTACAAAAAAGAGGTGTGGACTTCACAGATATTCGTTTGAGTACAGGAAATAAGGATTTACTTGCGAGACTCACAATAAAATCCTGAGATGTGGCAATTTTAACAGTGTGATTGTTACTGCAATTAATGGGAGTTTCAGGAACACTCACAGGAGATAATAGTTCCTCTGTGTGCAAAATATCTTTTCCCATAAAACTGCTGAAAGGCTTAGCTTTGTATGTAGCTGCCAACATGAATTAGTCAAGAACAATTCCTATCAAAAAGTCCTTATTTCCCAATCTAGTAAGGCAAAAAATTTTGAGGGCAGAAGATCAGCATGAAATGCTGTATTTCTACTTCATAAAATTGTTGAATCATAGAACAGTATGGGTTGGGAAGGACCTTAAAGATCATCATCATGACACATCATGACACTTGAGAAAGTTTTTTATATCGTCCCAGAGGCCATTAGCATTATCAAATTAGGGAAACTAAACAGTAATTGATCCAAGACAGATGACTATATGATTCAAAACTATTGTATAGAATTTGCTGAAAAAACATTCTTAATAAGAAATGAGCAATGTCTCATTGTCAGACTACAAGGCTGCATAAAGTGGCATTTCTTTGGCATCCCTCCTGTGTCAGTTTAATATTTTCATTAATAAAATTGATTCTTACATTTTCAAGCAATGAGGAAGATTTGAGGGCCTGAAGGCACATTGAAGAAGATAACTAGTCTTCAGAAAGACAGAGAAGGTGGTCAAATGGTCTTGAAAGGACAGTAGGATGTGATTTGATATGTATAGTGTCAGGGCTTTAAACATGCATAACCCTTTATACAAATTCAGAAGAGGTAATGATCACTTGTGCAGGAGAGGTTTTGGAGATAGTAGTTTACAAACTAGATATGATGCCATGCAGTTGGAATTTAAAAAAAAAAAAAAAAGCCAAACAAAAATCAAAATGGGGGAAAAAAGAAAATAGGAAAACATCATGTTGCATTGTATAAACACTTTTACTGGAAACAAGTAACAATCCTTTTTCTCTGACTCATGGTGCCAAAACTCTAAGTGAAATTCTGTTCCAAGTTTTAGGCACTGGATTTCTACAAAGAGGTAAAACCATAGAAAAACAGAATTGAAGAGAAATTATAATCTTCAAATATAAAGAAGGTATCAGGAAAAAACAGTTTCTCTATGATTAAGACAGTAGAAAATAATGAATCTAAGAAACAGCAGTGTAGATGTAGGTTAGTCTTTAGCTTTAGGACAATTTCCAATGGAGATAAACAATTTTATAAGAATGAACTTTTATAATTAAGCAATCTAATGAAAGAAATCACATAAATAGCAATAAAATAATCTTATTTTGTAGAGTACCATTCCTGCTGAATGCCAATCAAATTAATAAGTTTGTGTCACATCAAATGCAAACTACACCAAGAAGCAACATGCAGTGCAGTTAAACAAAGTTTGCAATTAAGATGTGGTGCAGAGGTACAATTTAGAGTGTAGGTATATTTTAGTATTTGTTAATAATATGGAAAAAAAAGGCAAAAGTACTTAGATCATTCTATTTTCAACTATTTGTTTTCAGTTATTGATTCAGACTTTCCCTGTTATGGAATAAATTAAATTATCTCAGCAGTTTTTTGTGAAACTGGAATCAGACACATAAATAACCAAACTAGTACAGACCAGTCCGTAGGGAGAATTTAATTTTAGCTATCCTGTTAGATAATGTGATGATATTTGATTTTCTCAGTATGTTTTCAATATAAATGCCAAAAAAAATTTCTCATACTCATTTGGATTTAGAAAATTGAAAAAAATCAACAGAGACCAAATAAGTATTCTGGAAAAACGCTCCAAGATTAGGCTGGATACTATTCCCTTTTTCTTAGATAACTAACAAAGAAAGTAGAAGTAAAAGGTGCACAGTTCTCTTTCCCCTTTTCAAATATCACGATTAGATAGATGGTGACTACAGTTTCAACCAAATATATTGAGGAGCTGAATACATTGCAGTATGATGGACTCTTACTGAACTTCTTATTAGCATGTCCTTTTTCTGAGAAATCTAAAAATTTGGCAAGGAAACTAAGAAGTTAATTGAATTTGCTTATTGTAAAAATAACCAAGAGCAAAGAAGACGTACTGATGTTAGATGATAACGTTTCATTTCTTTCCTGTCCTGAAAGGTGATATGTGTTAGAACTAATGCCCCTTGGCACAAGAGTTTGCTGGAATGTACTGGTTTAGCATGGATCAGTGATCTTAAAGCTTTCCAAAGTGGGTGCAAATGTCAGTCCACCGAGTAATGAGCACCAGGGAGGATTGTTCCCTACAGGATCTGTCTAAATAAATACAAAACTACTAGCTGTCAGCCTGGAAATAGGGTCAAAGGCTATTTTTTTTTTCAGCTGATTGCTTGTTTGTCAAGCATACAAAACAATACATAAAAAATAAGGAAATGAGGAAATACCAACCAGCATATGGCAGAGCTTTATGAGACTGAGCAGTATGTAGAACTGTATACAACATTCATGTGAAAGTCATGAAAATTACTTTCTTTCCCATAAAGAACATTTTGTTACTGCATTATGGATATGCATTTGCACCAGTTCTTGGACTAAGAGTGTTTTCAAAGAAATATTTGGGTAGGGTTTGAGAATTCAGGCAACTGAGTGATGACTCATTTGTCATGAATAGTGGATTATCCTATGACAAAAAGTTTGGGTTTGGTTTTTTTTCAATAGATTGCAATCTGCAGAACCATAGAAGTCCACAAACTACCTGCTATGTGAAGTAACAAAAAAACCCAAGAAGAAATAGTCCACAGGTTTATATGTAGAGTGTCATACTTTAAACTAGATGAATTATAGAAGACCAGAATCTGAAAATATTTGAAAAGGACTGAACTAAAAGTAGCCAAATAGTTTGTAAAGAAATACGGTAGTTGAGATATACTCACTGAGGAGTCAGTCCATCTCCTACTTCCTTCAGTGAGAGCTTGGATGACTCCCTGGTTCAAAGCCCATCGTGATTCATTCAACGAACCTAGCTGTGCTTGAATAACAGTCATTTTATAAAATATAAATTTGCTTGCAAGTAATTTGTGTATAAATAGGAACTAAGTTAATCAAATAAATATTTTGTTGTAAATGATTTGCCCTGAATCTAGTGCTTACCCAGTTTCCCCTCAAAACTTCTGTATAATATCTGCTAACCTACACTGTAAACTGAATGGAGTAAAACCAAATTCCAGCATTCCATGGAGTTCCTTTTGAAGGTTTTATATGCTACATATACACTACATTCATATTTAAAACAGCTGTTTAACATATGAGGATTTTACTACTTAGTTTACTTCTACCATTTTTCCATTAATAAATTCACCATATATGCAGGCTTATGAACAGACTAAAACAGACCCAAATGTTCTAAATACACAGTCAGTTCATTAATAAATGATAATAAAGGAAAGGAAAAAATACAGTTTTTCTAATCATGCTAGCTGAAAAGATACAAGGGAAACAGACTGATTTCATCCAGTTTCACAGACCACAGGAATAAAAACTTGTAAGCCTTCACCTAGAAAAAAACCCAACCACATTTTGAAAAAGCTTAAAGAAAATTCCAGAAGAAAATAATTAGACACATGTCTTTTTCTGGTTCTGTTCTTACTCTATGCTCAGTGTCAGATAATGCAGGTGTATTTTCTGAAAGAAAAGCACATCCTATGATTTTCAAATGTACCAAGGGATCATGTTGGCTCTGCAGAAAGCAGCTGCATGATGTCTCCACTCAAACATATAAAACCAAAAGCACCAAAATTCTCTCCTCTTCTAAGAAACTCTGGGTTATAAAAACAGCTGCTTTCAGATTCATTGTCAATATTGGGCATAAGAAGTAAAACTTTATACAGTTCAGAGAGCCTGTGAGCTTTCGCTGCCAGCACAGACATGCTCACCCTTTCTACCAAGACTCAATGGCAAGCTGCGCTGCAGGTCTGCTCTGGGTGGAGATGACAAACAGATGAGTTCCCACACTTGTATGCACTTGGGTTCTTTTGGGCAATTTTAGATGAATTCAGAGGTCACTGGAAAGTGAACCCTGACAGGACGGAATGCTTAAATTACAAGACAAAAAGCAAACAAACTTGACCCCCACTTTTCATGATGGTTCTAACAATTGTGAAATGAAAAAAAAGAAAAAGGAAATCACTGAACGTTTGATAGGAAAAAGCGTCCTCTTGTGAAATATGATATTATATCCCTCTTGAAATCAGAAGATTAAAATCCACTGTATCTTTCCATTTACCTAATTCTCTTCTCTCTCTAAAAATTCATGGACTCAGAACCACCATAACACACACTAAGCATTCCAATTGCTTTTGAAAGGAGCATTTTGCTAGCGGAAAATATGTCGTCTCTTTGATTGCAAATGTAGTTGATTGTGAGGAGAATGAAAGGATGACCTATGACATGACCTGCTAGTGCAGTAAGGTCATTTTTTTTCTCCCTCCTCACACAAAAGATAAGAGGCTGACTGCTTACAAAGTGTTCTGGCAAATGGACAAATTAGGACTCCCGCTCTGGTCAGGCAAGTTATTCTAAGTGAAGATAAGTGAAAGTTTGAAATGTTTTGAGGAGGAGGCAGACTACAAGCTCTCATTCCTTCCCCAAATGGATGGATTGTGAAGGAAGAGAGCTGTACAAAAATGGCCAGCCTCAGAGTTTCAGGTTTCAGACTTCAAGTTTCCACTGCTGAGTGGTGGAGAAGAAGAGGATGGGATGGCTGTGTGGATGTAATGTTGACCAGCAGCGACCCAGGACAGCAAGCTTTGGTTTGACTCCCAGCCTGTCAGGCACAACACAATAATAGAAAGGCAGGCAAAATCCAACTTTGAGGTGCTGAGGCACAAGCCAGATCCTGAGTAAAATTCCTACAGCTATGTTACTTTAGGATTTTAACTGAATAACACCTGTCCATTCTGGCATTTTGAAAATTCAACTTTTTGGCTTTTAAATCCAGACTTGCATTGGCTAGGCAGGTCAGTGCATGGGCAAGTTTCGTGTGTGTCCACATGTATAAACTTACTCTTGATCTACTTCAGAACAACATTTCAAACTCTGCATGAGTCAGAGAAAATGTTTTCATACCTTGGTAGTGTGTTATGAGATAAAATTATCTGCGAGTGAGAAGTGTTCAAATAGGCCCGTGCTGTTCATTTATACACTTAGCTAGAAAGCTGAGGTGATTTTTAGCCAAACTAGGGTTAGGTTTCAATTGAGCCCTGAGTGAGGGTATAGTTTGGGTGAGAGTCCCCTGGTTCCAACAAATAAACAGCCTAAAGCTCAATCATTTTAGCTCAGAATTGCTTTGAGATTTGAGGTTTGAACCCTAACCCTCAGTGCAGAATTCCTGAGTATGAACTCATTCAAACCAAAGCCAAAACAAAGGTTTTCATGAAACTTAGGAAATCTGAAACACCAACTTTCTTAGCTGTGCTACAAAGAGAGGTCCAGAAAACCACTGAAAAGACCAAACAGCACAAATAAAATTAAATAGACAAAAAATAAATTTTTCTGCTTATTTCTTCCTATAAAACTGGCAGGTTCTCTAATATCTGTTGGATCTGCTTCAGAAAAATACAATATCAGTAAAGTTCCACCTAAAGTTTATCTGACACATACCTAAAGTTTATCTGACACATACCTGGTAGCAGCTACAAATCAAGGAACTCTCTCACTGAAAGCAGAAACTGAATGACCCACCATAGGGTGACAGGCCAGATATATGTTTTCAACACATTCATGAAAAGCTATCAAATGTGGTGCTCTGTGATTTCACCTCACAAAATTTTATTTTTTTAATGGAAATGAAATATTATTGGCAAGTTCTGAAAACATGCAAAATGAGATATTTATCCCAGCATCGTCATGATGAATCAGATTTGCACCATCTGACAGAATGTCACTGTCAATTCATTTGGGCTTTGGTCCACAGCAATTTTCAAACAAGTATTTGTCTTGAAGCATGGCAATAGTCTTCTCCAAGTATTCATATGTTTTATATGAAGAACTTTCTTTAGTGCTTCACAGAGGCTGGAACTATGTTAAGAGGTGAGAAGTAAACCTGAAGCTTATTGTTTCATAAAGTAGAAGCACAAACCTTTCCTTTTTCATAATTTTCTTAGTAATAAAAATGAGCATATAAATGAACTTCTTAGCCCTGTCAAAATCAAATCCGTGACATAAAATAATCAGCAAGAGTCATTCTGCCCCCCCATCCCTCATGTCCCCCACCCCCACTGCACACAATTCCCATTCCCTTCTGATGGAAACTGGAAAAATTCAGTCCTGTGTACATGTCAAGCCAAGTCTTCATCTGTGACCAGAACAATGAAGACAGAGAATCGAGAGATAATTTCCCTCAACACAGTCTTAGACATGTTGATATTATCATGATGCTGTAGAGCATCCATACCTCCTGTGTCATGATTTTATCTCTAAAAAATGTGGGCATATCTGCACAGTGATTCACTATTAGGTTAAAATGAGCAAAGTCAAATAGAAATTTTTATTGCTCTTTTTTTAGAATATAACAGAAAATACTTGACATCTGGTCTTTTTTAATGGCATCTGGAGTTGTGTCTAAGGAGATACTGCAAATTCAGTTTCATCAATTTCACTTGAATTTGGTATGTGCTATTCTAGCAGAACACAAACTTTTCATTTTAGAGTTAGTTAAACTTACAGAGCAAGAAGAAAGACACTCTCTAAAGTTCCTTTGGTTAAAATCAGTGTCTGTACATGGTGTACCCTTTGATCTCTGAACAACAAAGAGCAACCTTAGCTTAGAGGCAGGATGAGAAGAAGTTCAGGAAATAAAACATTCATTGAAAGGGAAAGGGACTCTCAGCTGTCATTCAAACCCAGAGTGGGACAATTTTTGCTAACTTTTCAGATTGTGCTTTGATTTCCAGCTTGCTTTCTTTTATCTTTCAGGGAGAAAAAAAACTTAACCAGCAGCTTCTGACGTATTTTAGATGAACCATTCTACCATTCTACAGCCTCCGCTCAGCATTACCTTGTGTCTTGAGAAATCATTTGGGGACTCACTCATCGTTAGTGTGGAACGGCTCCCGATCGACACAGCAGCACATTTGTTAGGGTTCACTGGCAAAAAGATTGTATAGGTTCAGTAGATCTCATGGCCAGCGCATGGACATGGGCTTCTACTCTCAAATATTTCTCTTGTCTTCAGTGTAAATAGTTACACAAATTGTGTCAATAAAAACCTCACAGGATTTGATTAATGAGAAATATACAAGGGGCTTTTGTTATTAATTCCAGTCATAGTAGTTAATTGACTCACAGTTCAAAAATCAACAATCAACAATTAATTTGGATGCACTATCAAATTCATAAAGTTGCTGTGTTTTGGTCATTAGAAGGGACAGAGATATCTATGGTGTTACAACTGATCAGCTGCAGTTGCTTCATCGTTGCTTCACAACTGATGGAGGCAGAGAGACCGAGACTGAAACTCTAACTTTTAAGCTACTTTGCATCCATTCAAAACTGGGACAGACTTAATACAGATATGGCTGGTAACCAAAAGTTACTGCAGTTCTGCTGCCAGTCAGTAACCTATTAAGTTACTATAACTCAGCTGTATGTTTGAACCCTAGCACATTCAGTTAATGAACACTCCATATTTTTTTTTAACCATGCTGAGATTTCTATTAAAAGCATGCAATTTGGGTTTTTAAATATGGCTCCTGGGCTTTGGAAGAAGAGGAGGAAGTTATTTAACTTCTCATTCATAGAGAAAAGTCAAGGTTTAGAGTTTCTTCTTGTTTTTCCTGAGTATACACTTTTCAAATGGTATTTATCTCATTACAGATACTGTTGCTACTGAGCTAGGAAAACAGGGAGTTCCAGGAATACCTCCACTCTGTTCTAGCCTTTCAAGCATTGCTAAACTAACAAGCGCAAAACAAGGGGTTTAGAACATTTAATATATGGCAACAGATCTGAGTATTTGGAAGTATATTGGTGCACTGCAAGAACATCAGCGGCAATAGGATAAGCTGTATCTCTACTCATTGGGCTAAATTCTGATGCCTTTCTTCAATGCAGTTATCCCAATGAAATCAGCTGAGTGACTCCAGATTTATATTCATATAATGGAAAGCAGAATCTGACTCACCATATGGAAACAATTTGGAAAGAAGTCTAGTCCTGAGTTTTATCTACAGCTTATTAAATTGTCCATTTTTCTTATTTTCTTATTTCTTATTTTTCTTGGTTTCATTGCAGGTTGATAAGCAGTCTGAATGCCTGCTGAAGACTGAATTTATTATTAAATATCTGAAAGAAAAGGTACCTAGAGAAACAGATGGACTATCCTATTTCCCAACCACTATCCAAGTTTCTTGTTGTTACCACACAGAACTCTGACCCAAATCATCACTAGCTCAAAGCAAAAGTGTGAGAGTATAAATAAGTCATAAAAGAGTATTTAGCTCTTGAATAACATATCCAGGACCTGCTGTATGTTTATACAATCACAGCTCTTGCAGAATGGGAGGAATTCTGCTCCTTGGTCTGAATACTCCACAGACCTCAAACAACAGACCCAGCCACCCCTGAGTTCTGTAGCCTCTGCTTCCAGGGTTTCCACACATCAAAATTTCTTCCACAGCTATAGTACTGGGTTCACTACAGACCCCATGCCCACCACACAAGTTACTATAGACATGACTGGCTGAAACCCGTGTGGCTCCTATCTTACGGAGGATGCTCTCAAGTATCCAAAGAGAAATCTTTTGACACTAAATGTCAGTTGGATTGCCACATCAGGAATGTCTTTACTGGGATTCTGTGTTTTGACAGCTTTGGGAACAAAGATCAAAACAAAGATCTATGAATTTCCAGAAAAATCAATGGGTGTGAGATTTGTGTTGCTTATTCCAGTGGAAGGCCTGGGATAGAGCTCATGGAGACTTATGTGTGTGGGATTTTTTCCAGAGAGTGTAGTATGTTTGAAAAATTGTTTTGAATCCATGCACCTAAGAGACATGGTTTTGAATCCATGCACTTAAGATACAATTAAGCACATAATTAATTCCATCTTAGAAACCACAGATGTCATATTTTAATTTGAAAGGTGCATTTGATCCTAAAATATAATGATTTTTTGAGGTATAATCATCAGTAATGTAGGGGGGTTTTATGAACTAAAGGGAGAGATAAAGTCAGTAAAACAAACTATTAATCCATAAATAAATGTTCAATAATGTTATATTTGGAGAGTGTTATGTTATGGTTTAATACAACTGTTATCATTCAATGAAAGAAAAATAATATTCCTTACAAAAATAAACAAGAAAAATAATAAATAGAAGCTACAACAATTAAATAATTTTTTATCAGTGCAACCTTCTAGAAGATTAAAAACAGAAAACGTAAGTGAACTCTCTTCAGCACAACAATAGATTTTCATGAAATTGCAAAACTTTCCAGAAATTACTCAGAGATGGACTATGCAAATAGTTAAATATTGTGAATGAGACACAGCAGAAGTAGGTCTAAATAATTGGCATTGCACTTTATAGATAAAGAAGAAAAGGAAAATTATTTAATTAGTGCCAACTAATTAAAGGAAAATCCTAAGTCTGAGATACTCAAGAAGCAACAGATTTATCTGAAAGTAATAGCAAAAAAAGATTTATGAAAAAGACATTTTGTGTTAATACCCAGTGACATTCTGAATAAGAAACGAGCCCTCTGATAAATTGGTACAGCCTTATGAAATACCCTGAAGTCGGACAACTGAAAAGGTCCTCAAAGAGAAATGAGAAAAGGAAAATCTATCCTAGCTCTTCAGAGCTGAAATAAACTTGAAGACTCAAGTCCCTGCCTGCTTACTTTGTGAGAAAGTTGAAGATGACACAGAAAGCAAATATTTAGGAAATCAGGTCATAGATACATAGTCACCTGGATTGCTGTGTGAAAAAGGCATGGCTATAAATCTGAGTTCCAGCCAAGTGCAGGACACTGGGTTATGGGAAGTGAATGCTGCCAAGACAGCAGACTACATCTGGCAGGTTGTAGCTCTGGAAATAATTTGGGTCTGGAGGTGTCCCTAATGCTGTGCTAGAGCTGAAAGAGTTCATTTATTGTAGAGTTAGATGAAAAAATGTGATACTAATAAACAGGACAAGAAAAGTCATCATACATTTACTTTGGGAACTAGTGCTCAACTCTGTATTGAGTACTGAGGAACCATGAAGAGTGCAGAAAACACTCTGAAAACTAAACAAAATATTGAAATTTTTTCCTTATACTGAAACAGTCAGGAACTAAACAGATTCCTGTGTCAAAGAGAATATAAAAGGGTGACTTGCTTGGCAAACCAATGTTGTAATTCTTCAGAGTTACAAAAGATCAAATTGTAAGAAGCTTAACTGTCTGAGCACTGGAGCTAGACAAATTCTGCACAGTGACTGATTAGCCACTAGGACAGCTTAATGAGGTTATAGTGAATTCTCATCATAGGCCATCTTAAAGCAGAACTAAAATGTTTTCTAAATCGGATGCTTTTTTGGAATGAGAAGTAGCTTATGAAAGTCCTATGTCTAAGTTATGCTGGAGGTCAGACTAAATGATGATGCTCCCTCCATCTGGTTTTGTAGTCTCAAAGTAGAAATAAGTTTCCAAAGGGAAGGAGCTGACCTCCTAAGATATCTAGCTAGCATTTATTTTAAATGTGTTTGGTTTTGATTGACAAAATGCATTCTTCAGTATTAGTGTGCAGGAAAGTTGGATTTTTTTAATCTTGCTACAAAATTTTAACAGTCAGTCTTTATTAGTTTAGATTGTCTTCAACAGAACTATTCGTTAGGGAGAACAAATCCTCTGAACAGCTGGTAAATTAGACACATTTTCCTATTAAAGAAATTTAGAACATGAGAGAAAGAGACTTTGTGCAAGATTAAATTAACATAACTATTTACTTCCAAAAGGAAAGACCTAAAGGACAATGCCATAACATGTGTATCAAGTCACTTGTCTCAGTTCCACAAATAATTACTATTATAAATATTGACTCTGTGCATCCTGCCAGTGATCCAACAAGACGTCTCTTACTAAATTTTCTGTTGAATCTGTCTCAGCATCAGAACTATATGAGACTGTTCTACTGGTGTTTATATAGAGCTCATGCCAGAGCAAGTAATTAGCTCTGGCTGCTTTGACTGCTTCAACAATATAGGATAAGTTGGACCTGATGCCTACAAACTACATTTACTGAGTTTATTGTCTCATCAGTGTATTTGCTGTAGGCAAGGATGTACAGAGGCCTTTATTTTTCCAGCTCTCAAAGGTTTTAAATTTATCTTTTCTTAGTACAAATGAAAAGGGAAAATAGCGAATAAAGGAATTATTTTTCCTTCTTGCAGTTTTTTGCCAGCAGTGTAAGTCCCTGCTAAAATGTTTAATAAAGCAAAATGAGGCTATATTAGAAGAAAATTCTGTCAGGTGAAATAAAACTTCTCTCTGCTTCATGACCTAAGTTTCTCTGAAGAAATCAGAAAATTTATTTCTTTTGAGGAAAAATTGGAGAATTCTTTCCTTTATTCTCATTTGGTACCAATGCCAGTATAATTTTTAGCCTCTTATATTATATTACATTTTCCCATCTCTGGATAACACTGTATAAAACCAAAATTACATAACATGAAGGCACATAAAAACATAGGCTAAAAGTGCAGGCTAAGGAATACAAAATCTCAATCAGCTTTGACAATATATTAGCCAAAAAAAAAAAACCAAACCTTCAAATCCAAACCTCAGAAATTATTCATAAAAGTCAAAACATTTAATCAAGACATTTCTAAAATCACATTTTTTGGCTATTCTCTCTTTTTTCTCTTTTTTTTTTGGTGGGGGGGGGGGGCAGAGGAGGGAGTAATTTTTATTAATTTAAAATTGCCTAAATCTTTTAATAGAGTAAAACGAGGGAGTTAAGTAACACAGACAAGACTTCTACATGTTAAAAATGTTGGATGTCTTAAAATTTTCTCCATGCCTTTTTCTTTCATTCGGGTTTTTTTTGTAATGCAGCTATGGAATGGAAAAACTCATTATTCATATGCAAGGCTAGAATTCTTCCACTGAATAAGATATATTATTTTTTCTAGAATAATTTTAATACAGATTTGAATTCTATGCAATTGGATGAGATTCATGTAATTCATACCTTCTGTTAATTGTACATTTGTAAAACTGCCAGTGATAATTGCACTGAAACCTAGGGTGTGTTACGTGTTGAAAAACATCAGAGTCAATTCCCTCTGAAAAGCTGGGTCTGCCAGTTTAAACTTCGAGCAAACAATGTGTCAGTGTATAGCCCTTGTGGATCTATTTGCCCTGCTATACATTGGCTCCCATTTGAAATGCTGAAGGTCAAAACACAGCACATCAGCATGGAGCATATCTAATACTGCATCTGAAACACTGCTCTTCCTTATGCAACAAAAAGTGCATATTAAAATTTTCATGAATCCCCATGCTATGCTAAGTCAAAAGTGTTTAGGAATGTCAGCTTTCTCTGGAAGTAAATTGTGTAGCTATACTTTAGACACAAAAGCTTATTGTTGCTTAAGCTCAGTTTGTGGAAAGTACATGCAAACTCTAATTTTGGCTTCATTTACTTTATTTTTTACTTTGTAAGTAATTTTGTCAGAGGATTCTTCTCTTTTCTTTCCAGAGAGAGTATAGGATCATCTTCATTAACCAAAATTTTTAATAAAAGTATGTTTCATCAATCAACCAGAAAAACTGCTGATAATTTTTTTAATAGAAAATCATTAACTGAGTTCACACAGGAATTTGTATTTTGGATTGACATCATGCTCTGTGGAAAAAAATACTTCTGCTTTTTCAGAAGTATGATACTAACCAGATTTTTTAAACCTCATTTAAATAAAAATAATAATGTCTGTGCAAGATGCTTCTTTATTAGTTTTCATGAAGGACCCTACAGAAAGACAAGTCCAGAACTATCTTTCCAACGTGAAATTAAGATAAGAAGGGAATAAGAAATTTTGTCCTAGGTACAAAAACCTGCTGATGAACATGTTTGATGTCTTGCTTTAGACATTAGTTAAGCAGAGAAGAAACATAAGATTCAGCAGCACAGTCAGAGACACTGTTGGGAGGGTGTCATATACCAAGAGCAGCACATCGTTTTGCATTGCGTCTGGGAGACAACAATAAGACTGAATAATATGCCAGCAAAAGACAGTTTATTTTCTTTGTATTGGCAATACAGAATTTGAACTGGACTCATCTTTTCATCAAATTAGTAATGGAGCAGACAGTAGACAATTTATCTTGTAGACCATCTTGCATCTGCTATCTGAAATTCACTCTGTCCAAATTCAGAACTTTATTTTGGCAAGCAGTTATGTGTTCAGTTTTTAGGTCTTTATTTCTTGGATGATTCAGAATACAGTAATTCAGGAAGTAATATTTTAAATTATCCAGTACAAGAAATGAGGCCATTTTCTTATATGCTCTAGCAACCACTCATAGTTATTCCTTTCATGGTCTAAAAGAAAAGGGAAGGGATAGAAAAAATGTTTGGAGGGAACTGCCAATAAAGGCCATTTATTTTGCATTACACTTTTCAGTCTTTTTTTTAGTGCTAAACTGTCCCAAGTTCTGAAGCAATTCATTTAATAAGATGTTAATAATTTTGGAAAAAACATCAGTACTAATCTTCTTGCCAAGTAGACAGGCCTGTTTTGATATCTTAGTAATGAACAGCACCTTCAGCCCTGACTATTACTAACTCTTGCAATGTTAAGTTGGCATCATTATAAAGTTCGTAGGTCTTTTCTTTCCAGACCAAAACAATGAAAGATTGTATCAAGATATGAAGTACATTCTGGCAATATGGACAATATTGCTGAAAGTGTAGCTTTAAAAATCTATAGATCCTACTTATGAACAAAAAAATCCTTATACAGCTGTATTGTGTTGTTTCCACATTTGTTGAAACACAGGAGTCTGGCTAAGGAATATACAAACGATTCATAAAAACATGCCTATGTTACACATGTGTGAACCACATGGAAAGTAACATGTGGATTTCAAACTCAGGGCATGGGTTCTCCTTTTTATAACTATTCAAAGTAAAAATATTCTAAATAGGGACATTTTTTAAATAACAGTTTTTGAAACCTTAACCTCAGAGGGTATCAAAAATGCCTCTCATGAGATATGGGGGCCACACATATTGCAGACAGCTGCTTGGAAAAGTTAACATTCACCTGAAAAAGCAAAAGGGATGAAGTTTACACAGCTCATTCCTTTCAGTAATTGAGAACTGTACCTGCAAGACTGGCTGGAGGCATCCTCTATTTACCTCCATATCTATTAATTGCACTTTAAATTCCTGATCAAACTGTAAAAGATGGCTTGTTCTATTGACAATACATTATACAAAGTCAACCAGGAGACAAAAGTCCTAGTTCACATAGTCACTGGCAGCACTGAGGTTCACTATTTTCATATAATGCAGTTGACAAGTTTGAAGAATAGGATGCCATCCAGAAGGACTTGGATAAGGGATCTTGATAAGTGGGCCCTTGGAAACCTCATGGAGTTCACAAAGCCATCTGCAAGGTGCTGCACCTGGATTGGGACAACCCCCAATATCAACACAGGCTGAGGGCGAACAAATCGAGAACAGCCCTGATGAGAAGGACTTGTGGGTGCTGGTGGATGAGAGGATGGACATGAGCCATGAATTACAGCCAGAAGACCAACCGTGTCCTGAGCTGCATCAAAAGGAACATGACCGCCTGGTCAAGGGAGGTCATTCTGCCCCTCTACTCTACTCCTGTGAGACCCCACCTGGCGTACTGTGTCCATCTCTGGGATCCCCAGAACAGGTAGGATATGTTTCAGTGCTTATCACTGTCCAAAAAGGTAACATACAGTTGCTGACTAATAATTTTTCTCTCATAAGCCAGGATGCAAGACTGCTCTGATTATCAGTCACACAAGAATGCAAGGACACCGTCTCCAACACAGCTATGCTACATGCTCAACCCATAAAGAGGTCAAATGAAGCTCCATCCTGCTTCACATGCAGTCTCTACTGAAGCTTTCCTAAAGCCACTTGAACTTCAGCTTAACATAAATTGTAAATCATCCCAACGTCTTCTTTTGTGCCTATGAACTGAACTACTCTGGTTATTGCTGTGTCTATGTTTGTTTATTCCACAGTACAATAATGACAGGAATCTATATATTAGATGTGGCTCAGATAGGAGTTCTGTGTGAGTTCTTAGATCTGACAAGAAGGTCTTTCACAAGAGGGCATCCAATGAACCCTGGAAAGTGGTTCCTTGTGCTGCAATATTTTCTTCAGTGTTTTGCTATAAAGCATTACAACTAAGAGCAAAGAACCATTGTTTTGTCGGTCCAAACTATCTTATAAAATGTTTCTTGGCTTTGCACTCTGCTTGCTTTTGCTCTTATGAAACTGCTTTACCACAGTACAAAACCCAGAAAGATCCTTCTGAAGCAGGTGTAAAGTTTAATTCAGAGAGCATTAAGAGTAAATTTGTTCAAATTATTTTGAAGGCAGAAAAAGCAAGCCATCACAGGTTCAGATACAATGTTAATGAACACAGCAAAGAACCTGTAGTGAAAAAAAGAGAAGGAGAATGGGAAAGAAGGCAGCAAAGGTGGAAGGAGAAAGAGCAAGATTAGGTTTTTACAGGCAATGAAAAACTCCACTGTTTTCAGGTAATGTAAATTAAAGAGACATTCCCAGGGAGCTCGTCATTTTTGTTATAGACAAGGAAAAGAGGCAGAATTATTTTAAGGTATCAGCAATGTGAGATCCAGTCCCAAGTCCATCTTTACAAACTGTTGATGGAAGGGCCGGGAAAGGGATACAGATGGACATAATGTGAGTACCATCAAATAAAAATGAGGATTAAAATAAAGTCTAATATTTCCTTATGAGAAACCCACAGCATGGTGCAAATGAAGTAGAACTGTGGCCTAGCAAATGGAATAGTGACAAATGATGACCCTGTGGTGACTATTGGCAAAAAAAATTGGGTTTATCTGGAGACCAATAGGTCCAGCTGTGGGAAACAACCATCCTAAGAGAGCAACTTAAGTCACCTGTCACTCTGACGCCAGGATGGTTGAAGTGGTGGCAGATCCCATGGGCCAGAGCTGCCCTGAGCTCTGTCGGCATGCAGGAGACTGAGCGTGCTCCAGCAGAGATATCGAAAGTGCAAGCCACATGTGTAACTGTTATAATGGAAAGCATATATTCCCATTGGCTCCATTATCAGATACTCAGAAGCCATGGAAAATGCCACAAAAGGTAAGCCATACACTTCTTTGTTCATTACACTTGTTTGAATTGTTTGCTGCTCGGCTCTGTGAGTTCTTTATCAGCAGCATTTGTACAAAGGCATCAGTCTGTTTCTGATACGTATTGCTGATATCAATACTGCTGAAGGATTGCTACGGGCGTTTATTTCTGAACAATGAACAATGGGCCATTGGCAGCATGTAATCAGGGATTTATCCACTTATATATTAAGATACTTAGTTAAATTTTGGGGTCCTGCTGCCTGTTGGTATTTGAATCACATCTCCATCTGGCCATAAAAACACAAGAGCTTGGAGTGGAAGAGTACTCTGAATCCCACTGCATCAAACACAGAAGGTCTCAGGACCCAACAAGCTGGGAAAATTTTAGTTTACCCTTCAGGCTTGCCACCACTTGCAGTGGAGGGCTAAGCAGCACATGGAATCCTGGAATTTTAACAGTACTTAATATTTCTAGCACAAAATGCTGATTCAGTCATTGCATATCGAATATGCATATCAGTCAGTGCATATCTAATAGCCGAAGTACTCTTTTTTACTTGAATACTAGAAGAATGAACAGAAAGAATTTCCTTGGCCTCAGAGGGGAGAAGAGGAAGTAGACTAGATCCTGTGTTTGTCAAGGGAGGATTAAAGGGAAAGCATCTCTGCCAGGCAGTTTGTGATGGATGTGGTATTATCTCAAATACACCAAATTCAAAGGCATACTGTGAAATTCATAAAAGTCAGATTATCTGCTGTCCATCTAAATGTTTTTGAAAACTGTAGCTGTGATGTTATCAAATGAAAGCTTTTTTTCCTCTTCTTTAATAACTGGTATAATTTTTGAGAAAATAAAATTGCACTGGAAATTCTCACTCAGCCAAATCTAATTCTTAGTTGATGTGACACTCGGTTTCCTAGAGTTACATTAGAAACATCTGGTTGAAAAAGCTATTTCCTGAACTGTATTTAAAAAAAAAAAAGAATTCTCTCCAACCTTCTTAATCAATCTTCAAAGCCATTAGCATCAGCAGTAGTTCATTTAATGTTTTTCAAAAATAAAAGTTGAAGTATGATTGGTGGGTGATTATTTTGTTGATACTTATACAGCATCAATAAGAGCTTTGTAGCTAAAGCTGTTGTAATAAACCCAAATTTTAGCTCTTCCTAATTATCCAGGGTAACACAGTTCACTAAGCATGTCACTTGGCACAACTCCTTGCAAAACAGAATTTTTCTGAAAAGTTTGTTTATAAAAGAGGTAGGGGAAAAAAAAGGGGGTGTGGAAAGTGAAAGATGCAAAGCTGGCAAGCACAATTGCCAATTGACACCCAGGCCCTCTTACGCTAAGCAGCTGTGGTACCTCCAGACGAAGCCATGCAGTTTAGAGGCAGGAGACTCTGCCTGGCTTTATCGTAAGTTACAACATTTCCCCACATTTTCCAAGGCATGGCCCTGAGGTGGAGAGCAAGTGTGAAGTATAACTTGAAACTACAGCATTTTGCACAGGTCTTGAGGGTGCCCAAGATGACTTCTCTGTAGCTGGAATGAACTTGAACACCAGCCAGTACAAAACTGTATGATGAATCCTGAAAGCGCTGTGGGTATTTTTGTTGTGTTCACTGAGTTTTAAGTCTGATCCATTTAATCTGATGAAAATTAATCTGCTGCTACATGTGACACCCGCAGTTTTACTTTGTTATTGCCATTGCTGTACTCACTAGCTATGTTCAATGCATGAACAGGTGTAGGAGCAAGTAACACCTTTACACTTTTGCCTTTGTTATCAAAAGACCATCTAGTACAGCCTGTCCTCAGAGATATTTAGTTAAAAATAAATATGTCAATGTTTAACAGAACACTTCAATCTTACTATCCACAGAGTTAGCTGCATAGGACACAAGACTCATTTAAATGCACCCTCCCTTTGAAAGGTTTTAAATACAAGTTTTTAAAAAATTTTAAAAAATAAATGTTTGTCTGAATAGTAAAAAATATTCAGGAATGACAAAAAAAAACCAGTCATTTTGTAAGAACATTTCTGAATTTCACTCTTAATTTTTACGTGGGACATTTCCAGATTTAAAGAATTTCAACTACTCTACCCAGGTGAATTTTGTATGTGAAATTTTACTTTCATAAAATTTAAAAAATTTAGTGAGTTTAGTTGGTTTGCTGTTTTCTTTTAGGCACTAAATAAGTCCCAGTGACAGAGAAATTAACTGAAATTAAAGAGTTTCTACACAGAATCAAAGCTGTGCATCTGGCTTTTACTTTTTAAAAAAATAAAGTTTGAAGTATTATGGAGTCAGCAATGAAACTGCAGCTATTTCTAATTATTACTGTGTCTGACAGGATGCATATGTTTATGGAATAATCTATGCATAACATGAAAAAGCTCTTTTTACTGGATTTGAAACAATGTTTACATCAAAGTAAAACATATGTGTGATAAAAGAACAAAGCAGAAATCCCTAGTTGCTAGTCCTATTTGAGAACTATATATAGAATATTTACAATATTTTTTGGTGTGGCAGAACTCTGTGTGTCAGAATGATTAATTAACAGACATGACAAATTCAAGGACCGTGAAAGGCTGAGGAAGATATGGCATCACCAAAACGATCAGAATAGGTAGAAAGGAACAGTTGGATTTGTCAGGGGCTTGCAGCAAAGTTTTATTATTACTCAAAAGGCACCTAGGTCGAAAGCATCAAGTGGAAGCAATTTTATAAATCAAAGGAGATAAACTATGTGGAAAAATTATGAGTAACTAGTTTACTCAAAGGACTTGTAAGAGGATCTGGAGCTTTCATCCTTTCCCAACTAACAGTGACCAAGACTAAGTCTCATCAGGAATAAAATGGGCAGATGTTCCCATTACAAAATCACCACTACAGCTGACACCAATTGACTTTCTTATTGGTCATGTCAACAAAAAGCTGATGATTGCATAGCTATGAAATATTGTCCTTCCAGAAGAGCTTTAGGATGGTTGAAGAATGATGTCTAGACTGTGTCTAAACTGAGAACAGACATTGCTTAGGCTCCTGTTTGAGGAACTATAATTGGCCTGATTCTTTTATTGGACACAGGTATTGTAAATCAGGATTGCTGATTTACAGCAGCGTCAGCGATACCCATGGAAACAGTTTAACAAAACCAGGTTCAATCACTGGGTTAGAAGAAACTCTTCATCATTTTTCCTATAACAGTCACCCAGCAAGTTGTCCGCAGTGTCACCTGTGGAAGAAGACACTTCCCTGCAGTGCATCCCCCTTATTAAGAGCTCAGCTGGTAGAGCTATTGAGCAACAAAAGAAGAGTCTGACGACAGACTATCGGCAAATCGGAAACGCTTTGGAACTATCCTTCCAGTTCTTCAGGGCTGTAAAGCACACAGTGGTGACTATGTCCCCTTTTGCTCTTTGATGACTGTTTTTTAGCCATTCAGATATAAAAAGATATAATTTGAATTCTCCTAATTTTCCTTCAGTTTTTCTTCCATACCTTCCATTAGTTCTATAAATAGAATAATATTCAGTTAGCTAAATGACATAGTTTAAGTGTGACTACTGTGTCTAGAGCTAATGTGAGCAAATGTGTGCATAAAATTTATAGGTACAGAAACATAAATAATTCTTTAATAAGTCCTTGTAATCTTAACATAATCAGTGGGAAACTAGACCAGTTGCTGTCCCCTCACCAACCATAAAAACATAAGCTCACAGCAGGATTGGCTGATCGATGGAAAACTTCATTTTGGATAAGAGCCATTTTTAAGCAAAAAGCTGTTTATTTAGGCAGGGAAGTTTGGCTATAGTGAGTAGGCATTAGAATTGTTTATTATTGGAACCCAGAAGCACATTAATTATGTGATTTGAGTGACTGGGTAGCATCAGCCCCACAGGTTTTGCACGTTAAATGCCCTCATCTCTCATGGCGTAAACTGACCCCTGAAGTGCACGTCTGTGCACCAGAGGTTAAAGGAGGACCCTCCTCCACCCCCACCCAGGGTCTGCCAGGCTGGCTGCACCACAAATTTATGTTTTGGGGAGATCAGAGTGCTTTGATATACTGCACAGGGCAGCAGCATAGCTTCAATTTCACTTACATGTTGTGATTTCCTATGAAAGATCATCTGTCATTGGGAGTTCTTGTAACACATTTGCAAATAAGGTCAAACAATTTGTTCAGAGGTGAACACAGTAAGTATAAACACATTGTAAATATTTGAGTATGAGTTTAATGGTGTTTGAGAGGCTCACACAAAAAACCTCACAAATAAAATTGCCATATTTAAAAACAAATTAGAAACTTGCACATTATTTTAGCCTTTGGTGGGCATTCATCATCATTATGGATACTTCTGTTTATTTGTGTTAGCATGGGGGGGAAAAAGAAACATTTAGAAAGGCTCAGTGAGGGAAGGCAGGGCAGTACAGGGGTACTGGCTGGGCCCTGGGGCTCCAGCCAGTGTCTGCAATCACCAGCTGCCACCACAGGCCTGCATGTGCCACCACCACCCAAGGGACCAGCTGTGCCCTCCCACTCAAAAACACATTGGGCTTGCCCATAAAATGTCTTTGAAGAACAATTGTGGCGTACAGGAGCACCGGCTTTGGTGCAGTGGCACTCTTGGAGCGGACTGACCCAGCAATGAGTGGTGGAGCAATGGGTGGGCTCTCTGGGCAACACATGGTGCATTTTGGCTCTTGGGGTGGGAAAAAAAGGGTGAGAAACATCATGTGGTTGTCTGTGCTGTGTTTTCTGGAGACACTTTACACTCTGAAGAAGACAAAGTGAAGCTGACTGCCCCTAAAATTACCTTAGTTCCACTATGCTTAGGACTGGAGAAACACCCGTTTTGCCCCAGACATACGGATTAAAGCACTAATGGGAATTTCTTGTAAATCCATCCTCAATCCTGCCACAACCTCCTTAGAGAAGGCTCCTTACAGAAAAATGTATGGCCATATTCAAGCACACTCCTGCCAAAGCAATTTCTTTCACATGTGCTTTCATACCTTCATACCACTACATTTTGATCTGGCTTTTGGAGAGAAAAATTAAGAAATTTCCAGAGTATTCCCCTCTATCCTTAGAACTCATACCCCTGAGTAATCTCCAAGCAAAGTTAGATTTGAAGGGTATTAAGCCTACTGATTTCTGATTCTAAAATAGCAAAAAAAAATGGCCTTGAAGTAAGTCCGAGAGTCATGATTTTTCAGGACTGCAATATGCATACTCCAGTTGTTTGTACAGGACCAAACCCTGCAAACACTTTTGTACATAAAGTGAGGAATGCCATACCTGAGTATAGACATTTCCAAGCTTACATTTCCACCTACTAAACTCTTTGAAA
The DNA here is from genome assembly GCA_013399895.1 of Serilophus lunatus. NCBI lineage: Eukaryota > Metazoa > Chordata > Aves > Passeriformes > Eurylaimidae > Serilophus > Serilophus lunatus. Next base: position 272,823 of record VXBA01011249.1, on the reverse strand, counting down.
CAGAGAACTATGTGTATGTGGAACTGCACCTGAAGCATTTGGCATGTTTGGGAGTCACTGCAATAAATCATCATAATGATAGTGTATGAATATGCAAATTGTATTATGCAAAATATAAAAAAAACAGTGAATTAAAATATAAATATACAGATGGGACTCCTAGCATCAAAAGCAACCTCTCTGTCCAGTGGAACGCTATAAATTGTAGAGGTAAAAAATTCCAGTCCATTAATCTTATTTTTGATCTGAGTGAAATTTACCCCAGGGTTTCACTTGGTCTTTCATGAAGCCATGCTATAAATCACACAATGTATAATGCACAAAGATAATAATTTTGCTAAAGTTTAAGTATTCCACTGCTGTGCTGTCATTTTTTAAGACTTTTTTTTCCCTTTCTGTGACATTATAAATTGTAATGCTCGTATACATTTCATACCTGTTACAGAGTACTGTTAAAAAAATGGATTCTGGGTGCCAAACTAGCAGGGAGTGCCAGCAGCTGCTTTGGTCCTCTGTGTTAGTGAGCCTGTCTGTGAATAGCCTGTTTCCTTTGTGGCTGTGGCTGGAGGAGTGAGCACTGCACAGCTTTTCAAAGCTCCTCTGGGAAGGGTGAGCTGTTGTGTAGGGACTGATCTTCCCTGTCAGCCCATGAGACACCTCAAATCAGACCTGGTGGAAGACTGGACTTAAACCATTTCTTCTCAGCCAAGGTCACACCCTTCTGGAGATTGCTTTGTCCCAGCACAGAAGTGTGAGCTGCTGCAGTAATTCTGCCATGAATGAGAGCCTTTCTTTTGAGTCATATACTTTTGTTTCCAGCCTACAGTGTCTTGGCTTACTACTGTGTTGAGGATTATCCCTCCAAAAAGCCAGAACCTGGAAAATGAGCCATTTTCAGCAGCTATGAAACTAGGTTTCAAAAAGTGTTTCCCTCTTCATATATATATATATATATATGTGTGTGTGTGTGTGTGTATGAATTGGTTTCAATACAGTGAAACTATGTAAATTATTGCAATAATAAAAATATAATAACATTTTAGTACTATAATGTAGTAGGAAAATGTAATAGCAATAATATTATCATTGATATTATAATTATTACTAGTAGAATAATACTCTTATAGTTAAAACTTCATTTTTCTAGTTGCCAGTCAAACATAATGAATTGGACTCTTTTTTCCAAGCAATAAAAGCCTCAGTCTTACAGGAAAGTCCATGTAGACAAATCCCAAATGAGCACAGTTGGGCCTTTGGGAGCTCAGGAAAATGACCAAGCAATGGCTGCAGCAGGACTGTGACCTAAGTAGGAGCCATAGAAGAACTGATGAGGAAGAAAAGTCAGAACCATTACACATGTACAAGAAGATATTTATATCAAGACTCTGAATTCAGTTCTCTCCTACCCTTAAAATCCTGTCAAAACTGCTTAAGCAGCACCAGAGTAATACGGGTACAATTATAGCAGAATTTGGCAAAGATAGTGAGTTTCTCTATTCCATGGGGCTAGGGTTCCTTGAAAGTCTGATCAACTAATTCATAAGTGTATAGAGTAGCTGTATTTCCGTATAATAATGTGAGTTAATATATGGTTACTACTTCATAAGATCAAATACAAAGCTTATGAAAATAATCCTTCGCACAGCAGAAGCTGTGAAAATATACATACTTAAAAGAGAATACTGTAATGCAGAGCAGCATTGAACTCTTTAATATTTTTTTTTAATTCTGTCATTCCTAGAGGGTCTCCAGAATTTATTCCATACTAGAGCACTCCATAATATTGCATGTCACACACACCAGGGGCTAGGCTGAAATCTTCTCCTTTGTTCATGCTTTTAATGCCTTTTGAGTCTCTTGTCACTGTACGTTTTTCATCAGGGTCTCTAAAAGAGGATTGTCAATACCACAAAAAGGTCTATCTCTGACTACATCAAATGTTATATTTCAGCCTTTCTTCAGAAAGACACCAGATGCTTCTAGTTCTACATTAAATCTTGAAACGCTATGCCCTGGCTTACAAATATTAGTCATTCCTCCTCCCTGTGCTCCTTCTAGTAGCATCCTGAAGCACATGTCAGTTTTGGGGCTCTATTAATACTCAATTGACTCATTATTGACTGAAGAAATCCTTAAAAATACCCATTCTGCAGATGTATGAAGTTTATGCAGATGGTGCAATAAAGTGGGCCAGCAGAGAGAGCAGAGCCCACGAGCATGAAGAATTTATTTCTTTCCTTTCCTAGATTTGTTTCAAGGATATATATACCTGCGACGGTGGCCCAGAAGGGATAAGTCCTTGAGATATGCAATTTAAAAAAGGGAAAAAGCAGGAAATCTTGATGAAAAAGCTAAATGAAAATAAGAACAAAAGAGGAACAGAGAAAGACCACAGGGCAAGGGAGAGTGAGACTGCAGGAAAGACTGAGGAAAGACTGAGGCTGGAAAAAGTATGGAAGCAGGAAGGCCAGGTATGGTAGGTATGGTAGGGTATGGTAGGTACAGGACAGTCAAACTAAACTTCTGGAGCTAGTGCTGCCCCAACTGTTTCCTCCTGAAATGAGAGACAGTTTAAAAAATCTGGCCTGAAAAACCATAGCAGGTTAGCAGCTGAATCACAAACTGGTCCCCCTTGCTCCAGGGTAACCACAGGATCATAGAATGTCCTGAGTTGTAACAGACCCACAAGGATCATCGAATTCCAGCTCCTGACCCTGAACAGGACAGATCCAAGAATCTCACCATGTGCCTGAAAGCATTGACCAAATGCTTCCTGAACTCTGTCAGGTTTGGTGCTGTGACTACTTCCCTGGGGAGCCTGTTCCAGTGCCCAACCACCCTCTGGATAAAAAGCCTTTTCCTCAAAATTCATCACACAAAGATGGAGTGATTGTTATATTCATCTATCCAAATCCAATCAGATGCTGTAAGCCTGCCCAAAATCTAGTCTAAAGACTGCACTGAGAGAGAATAGAAAATATTTTTCCTTTTTCAAGAGGGAAATCAAATTAGTATAATTAGCTATCTTATGTGAAAAGAAACCCTGCCTGCCAGAGTTACATTATTTAAAGCTTTTCATTGACCTGAGAGACTTCTCACATTCTCTTTTCTCTGCCTCCCACTCTCCATACTATAGGAGGACTTTTTAATTTTATTTTTAGATGTATCACGGCAATAAATTTAAAACTCTTGGATCTTTCAACTCACTCTTCCTAGTTGGCGCCTCATTTGAGTAATGGATCGTGAAGTTGACATTCCTCCAGTGATGTACTGCTTGCTAGAATGGCACTGACCACAAAAGGTAGGTCAAATTGTCTTTTAATTTATTTTTTTACAGCTAGAGATTCGAAAGCTATAAAAAAATGCAAAAGAGGATATCCATGTGATACTCTCACTGGGGCAAGTATCCATGGGGGAGATAGAGAGAGAAAGAGGAACAGAGTGAGAGTGAGAGAGAGAGAGAGACAGCATCAGAAGCCATGGAGAGCTGTATCTCAGGAGACATGGCTAATTTTGGGGATGAGCCAAAAGCAGAATAACAAGTGAGAGAAAAACTGTTACTCCTGAAAAATGAAAGCTGAAAATTAAAAATCAGTTTTCTGTCTGTGATTTTGATTAAAATATATGTTTCTCTTAGGTCATTACTCCTGATGGCACAGTCCTGAAGTTTCTTCGATTGCTGCAATTCATTACACTGTTTCTTAAAGTTTAGTGTGTCCTCTTAACTTTGTGGGGAACTAGGGTACACATAAGCAAGAACATAAAAAGAAAATAGTGAATTGCTTAGCAAGACTCTACCACTTTGCACAGGGTTATGAGGGTACGTTAACCATTTAAACAGCCAAATTGACATTATTTTTTCTAGTCACACTCCACTGCACTGGAGTAATTTGTCTGATGCAATTCTATTTCTTATACAATTTGATTAGACATTCCCCAAAAACCTAAAGAACAGAAAGCACTCCTTTTCAAAGTTATGAATCTCTTTTTTCATCATGTAATTATTCCCCAGGCTGCACACAAGGTATGTCCTTGTTTTTTAGATCCTTCTAGCTCTTCAGCATTCTTCTATCCTTCACTGAAACACAAAGTTTCGTAAAACCATCATCAGGAAAACCATATACCAAAGCTGGTCTTCAATGAGCAGAGACACATGCTTATACTTACTAAGGACATTGATATAGTTTCAGCAATCTGATTCCAGGCAGGAGATTAATAGTTCTGACAACTGTCATAGATGAAGGGCAATATTTCTGCCGAATCCATAATAGTACTTTTTGTTGTTTCAGCCCCACATAGTGTTTATGCTGATCCATCTCTTCATGCAGAAAATGAAATGACTATATTTCATCTTTGGGGAAGTCACCCCATAGCATTTTGAAGTCGAGGAAGAAATTCTCACACTCCTATTCATTCATCACTGACTCTGGAAAATTGTGACATACTATGAGAATGCCTCAAGAAAGAAAAATGTTTATGCTTGACTTCTCATTTCTTGACCCTCTAAGGTTATTTGCTTCATATTTTCAACTTATATCCATGTCCTGGAAAGCTATAAAGTCTAAGTTTCCATTAAAACTTCCTAGTTTTAGTGGAAACATAGATTCTCACAAAATTCCCTTATCCCAGCAGCTAGGGCACAGAAAAAAAATAAATATCACAAGACCCTGTGATAAAATTGAGAAACTTGGCAGCCTTTTTGCCTCCTGCTGATTAGCTCTTTAATCTATGAGTAATCTGATATAAAACCAATGGAGTAAGTAACCAATAGATGGTATTCACTGTAAGGCTAGCAAAAATATGTCCTGTTTAAAAAAAACGTGCTGAAGAAATTTTCCAACCTGATAGTCTTGGTTAAAGGATATACACTGTATAAAATATATGCACATATATTCATACACATATATCAATATACACACATGTACGTACGCTCTTAAAAAACCCGCACCAGGTTCCAAACGAAACAGAACTACTTGGGTGATGGTTCCACTATGACCTCACCTTGTTAAATAAAAGACTAAGTTATTATTTCTCTGTTAATTTTAAATCAAATGATCTGTATGAAAAGAGAGAACTTTGTTTATGGCTTGCCTCTTAAATGCCAAGCTGCCATGGAAAGAGCACAACTGTGTGATCACAAGATGATACATGACATGAATTGACTCACACATGCACCAGGTTGGCTAGAGAAAGCATTGCTTGCATCTGACAATTACAAAACTCTGGGTTTTTTGAGCATTTAGATTTTTTTGTTGTATACATCCCTTGATGTATAATAAATATATGTGACAGCCTCTCCTTTAGACAGGACACTTGTAAAATCTCTTTCAACCTCTCCTACTTGATCACTGATTTTGACACTACTTAAGTAAGAACTTAATTGCCTTTTAAATATCAGCTGCCTCTGTCAAATTTACTTGAAATCAACTAGTGTTTTTAAAAAGATTATTGTGGGGATACAGTGTGACTACAAAATAAGAAAAAAGGGAATGTATTAAGCTAATAGGAGTACTTCTGGCTTATTTCTGTATTCCATCACAAATCCCCATGAGAAGCACTAGCTGGCATTTGTAAATGGCAGCCGCTTGCCTATGAGCCAGTGCAATCAATCTTCATGCTACTGCAGTTATCCACATAAGAATAATCAGTGACTGTGGGTCAATAGGCATGTACCATTTATTCCTATCCACTTGGAAGTATCAAAGTAACAGCTCACCAAGGCAGAAAAGAAGGCAGTAGCTTTGTATTTTCACGCCATATTTAATATGAACATAGTAGTTTAATACAGGCCATTCACAAAGCCTTACCTTGCACATTCATCTTACTTTATCGATTTGATTTATTCAGAGAAAAATGAAACCAATCCAATAGACAATATTGCATTAATGTCTTAGTCGTTCTGAACTTTGATATCAATGGTAATCTGGAAAACATAGGGATTTATAAACAGATATTTTGTCCCAAAGATACGATCTTATACATGTCAGTAAAGACTACAGTATAAATTCCCCAGAGCATTGATAGTGCTGGCTATAGGACAAAGTTCTGCTAAATTATATTATTGAATTACTATCCCTGAAAATATTCAGGGATATTATTTTTACATGTATATAGATTTAGAGAAGATACATTTTTATTTGGCATTAAAAAAGAAAAAGGTTGAATTCTTATCAAACTGAGGAGTTGTCCTAAAACTGAAAAGTTCCTATATAGATCTGAAAAAACGAATCAATCAAAATGTTTTTCTACAGAAGAACCATATTCAATACCAAGGACCCATATTCAATTTCGATTGTTAAATCCCTGTTCTAGCAGTTACATGTGTCAATGAATCACAAACTGGCTACTATTAAAACCAGATAAAGTAGTATTTCCTTTAATTTAGGTGTTCCGAATGTATTGAATCTGAGTTCAATCAGATGCCTTGAAATGTTTATACAGTGAGACACAGAAGAAAGAAATTAGTGGCTATTCTTCTTATCGACATTCATAATTTCATGTTTCAAATTACATTTCAGACTCACTTAAGCCATTCTTCTTCAGCTCATGGGCTGTGGATAAGGGGATACATGGAATACTTTGTAAGAATTCTGCAGAAGGTAACTGCAAAGAAAAATGTCAATGGCTGTCAAGAAAATGAGTTCTCTCAGGCTGAAATATTTGACCGTGCTTCTGGTAACTCACAATTTTGAATCAAAATTCCAGAGATTACATTTAAGAAAGTATATTTTGCCTGGTATTTTGTTAACTTTGTCTTTTTATGTCAAATGCCTATAGCTGGAGTAACCATTCAAGTGAATCTTCACAAAACTTTGACTGGTTTTATCATTCTTCTCCAGCAGCTTTCTCTGCATAGCATGTCTATTTACATTGAGGCATCCAAAACTGAACTGTGGTGCAACTAGAAATGCACCATTTGTAGTTTTCTATTAAATCATTATTACAGTGAGATATTACTTCTGTAAAGTATTTCTCTAATCCTTCTCTTTGTTAGTTTATTTTGGAAAGGCATATTCATTAAGCTGTAATACTCACAATGATTCATATCTATTTCCTCAGGGAACCATGTTAGATCAAAGTCTATTACAAGAATGAGAAGCTTATTATATTTTTTAACACACACTACTTTTCAATACAGCTGCCAGAATGCTGATAGATGGGTGGAAGAATGAATGCTGTGGGCAAATACAAGCATTTCTAGGAGTGTATAATGGTACTCTTTAATTGTTACCTATCCAGAAAAATTTGTTAACAAATTGCTTTAAATTTTTTCCCAAATAATTCAAATAATAATCAGCAGTCCAACATGTTATCTCATTACTCTTTTAATTTAGATTCAGCTATTTTCTATGAATTCCAAACATCATATTGTTTGGCAAAATGACTTGCTCTTTATTTTATTTCGAAACTTCTCATAAGGGGTCCTATCAGAAGTCTTTTGAAATTCTATGTAAATTATGCTCAAAAGATATATTTCATCTCTTACTTTATGCACTTTTTTCAAGGAATTCTTGAAAGATAGAGCAGCACAATTTGCCCTTACAGAAGCTATGTCAGTTGGTCCTTATCGTACTATGCTTATCTTAATGTGTAATCTAGTCTTGAAGTAGATTCCATTTGAGGTCTTATCTTTCCCAACTAGAGCAGATTAAAGAGTAAAGTCTTTGTTCATTGAAGTGCTGTGACTTGCTTGCTCTCAAATCCTTGGAATTCAGAGACAGAGCCCTGTAAGGCTGCTGTCTAGAAAAAGGTTTTATGCACTTGCTTAACCCTGAGCACAATCTCACTGCAGCCAGAAGCCCTCTGTCTTGCTTAAAACTACACACACAAGTGATCAAATACCTTCCAAGCTGTATGGAGCAAGTAAAAAGCCTGAACCTCAACTGAAGGAAAACAGCAGAATGCAACTATCTCAGACAATTAGCACTTTTTGCCCCTTTCAACACAATCTTCATAAATCATATACAACATTCATATCACTCAGAAGCTTTCTTTGTGAAATGCTCTTTCATTAGTTCTAACTTTCTCAAACACATTTTCTGTCATACCTAAGGAACTGCCAAATGTTTCCGAAAGAAGCACATCATGAGAACGTTTCTAGATGGGAAAAATTAAAACAAAGCATGTGCCTGATTTTTCCAAAGCCTGTTAGAAGTTCTGTCTAAATTTCTGTTTTTCTCACACATATGGCTTTAAAAAGAACCTTACACCCAACACCGACCTGACAGAATGAGCTTTTTCGACAGTTTTCCAGTGACTAGCAGAAAATATGCCCCCCTCTACCCCACCTTCTGCTGTATCTCTTACTGTGAGGTTGTTTAGTTTCGCTGTGTTAGCATCCAATGCAAGTCAGTTTTGCTGCGTGTAACTGGGTCTTTTAACTGTTGTAAACCCTTTGAAGTTTCCTCTTTCTGCAAAGAGGTCAACGCGGTCTTTCTTTTGCCCTTTCAAAAGGACCTTTCATTCATTCCTGTGTTTGGTCAAGTTGTCGTGGGTTCTGTTCTGGCCTGGCACCATGAGTCCCCCCTACACAAGCAATTGCTGCTTTCGTTGCTACTGCTGTTTGTACTCCTTATTGCTTCATTCATTTATCTTCACTGACACACCAAAGGAAAGAGGGGGCCGAAAGGGGAGAATTTGGCTGTAAGCTAAATTGATTGCATGTTATATTTCATGGAAGTCTGGCAGGAAGAATTGAGTGATCTCAAGGGTTTCAGGAATATTTTCGTTCCTATTGTGCAAATCAATCAAAGCGCACTCAGCCCCGGCTGCCCGCCCCCCTGGCAGCCCAGAGCAGATCTTGCTGCATTGTCCACAAAGGTTTGAATAGAACAAAAGTCTCCCAAGTGGACACTGCATTCACTTGATGAGGTCACATATTACCCAACATTTAATAAAATTCACATGAATTTGAAAAGGATTTCCAGACAAACCAATTACTGGAAAAGTAGTAAATTTAGATGGTAGAACGGATGTCCTAAAATCAAGGTGATGGTATTACATGTGATACGTACTTTTTTGTTTAGACACTAGTTATCATGGGTGTCTTGGGACTATTAGAATGAATTCTTGCCAAATAAACATATCTACTGCTTTCTTGTGAAGCTTCCACCCACCTTGCATCTGTCATGGAGGAATTTGTTTAAAGTGGGTTGATTTTTCCCAAGCCTTCATCCACAATACCAGCTGACCAGGCTGGTTTGGATCTGTTGCAGCTTTACACACTTCTCTGTGGCACAAGCATAAACACAGCAAAGCCAGCAGAAATGGTGAGGCTCAAGCAACACCTAAGCAATTGCTGTCCTAAGTGCTTGGGCAGAGATGTCTCCAGTACATCACACTCCCTCCCTTTGCACCAGAGAATTGTCTTAAACTTCTTTAAAAAAAACAGAACAACTACACTCCTGCCCCTCTCATTCTCCTTTTTCCTCTAAAATCCAGGAGATCCCCAGGTTACAGCCAATCTGCTAACCTAGTCTTCTACCAGATCCTGAAAAAAAGGTGATTTTAGTAATCCTGATTGCTGCTACAGTAACAAACTCTTAAATTCTAGCACAACGTAGGTTTTTAATTTCATGCTTGAAAACAGAGTGAGAAATAATGACTCTGCATTCTTCTTTAGCGAATGCACAGCCTTAGGCAATCTAAGAAACATAAGGCCATAAGATGTGTCACTGTTCAAAAATTCAAAAGGAATCCAAAGAAGTACTTCATGCTTGTTCCTCCGACCTTATCTGGTCCAGCACTAGCTTTGGCAATCACTGTCACAAGTGAGAGCTGAGGGAATGCTGAGTCTGGAGTCATCACTCAGCTAACAAGTTAGTGCTTCTGCAAGATACGCAGCAACTTGCTGGCTGCCAGCACCTTGTTTTGGACACAAGTCAGACTAGAAAGAGAGAATGGGTGCAAGAGGTTGTAAAAACCGCTCTTTGCAGCAAGCCACAAAATAGACCGTTCATCTCCAGTGTTTGTTTTTTAGTAGCTCATTTTCTCAGTACAAATGCATGTCCAGTTAACATATTTATGAGAGGAGGAATATGCAGGTACAATTTTAAATCAATATAAATATGGAACAAGAAGAATGTAAAGATGAGAAGAAAAGCCCTGAAAAGGGACAGATAGTGATGTGCTTTCAATACAAGAATTATTTTCATACTGTTTCATTCTTTTTCCTTAAAGAGCAATAATTTATTTTTAGAAAAATATACAGGATTAAATTTTCCAGCTTGCTATCCAAATTCTTTCCACCAATGCCATGCTTCTGCAGCCAGAAGAGCAACAGTGTACAAAATGTGCATAGGCCTGCCCTTTACACATTGTCATGCACAATTACTCTGTAGAATAATTTCAGCTGGACGGTTCAGAAGCAGAAAGTTTGACTTTATTGGAAAGGCTGAGATTTTCAGAAGAGTTTAAGCATTGGCTTTTACTAAATATAGGTGACAGTTATTGTCTGGCTGTAATAATCTCTTAAAAAATTACAGCCCAAAAAGTCCACATGATAACTATCAGTTCAAGAATCTAGCAGAAAAATTAGTATTCTTGCTGGGACTTTTCAGAGGCAGCCAGAAAACCACAGTTAAGGAACATTTAAAAAAAGAACAAAACTTTGCCATTTATGAAAGTGAATACTCTGATGTCAAGCCAGTTTATTTCATAAATGTATTAAACATAAAGCTTGCATACCACCATAGAGCAGCCCACTGTTTGAAGCCACCTGACCCATTCCAGTCATAAGCATTCATGCTACAGAAGAAAAGAATACTACCTGGCACAATCCTGCATTCCAGCAAGGATGCTTTCTGTTGAATCCTGGATACTAATCTAAATGTTGTTACTAACCAAAAGTAAACAATCCGACTAAAGCATACAGCTGTTTTCAAGCTCTCAGCTCGATAGATAGAACAGGTATATGGGACATGCTTTTATTACTAACCTCAGAATTAATTGTTCAGTTCTCTGCCTGCACCATCAGTTATCAAACCAATTATGTTGACTTGTACTGGATGAGCTGTTATGTACCAGAGCTCAAAACAGAGATATGCTGATAAAAAAATAGGTGCTTAAGACACCTGCTTGTTGAAAACCTCCAGAGCATAAGGTGAATACTACTTAAACTGTGTCAAAGAGCAATTTATGAAGGAAATAAACAAATAAATAATGAATTATCATGAAAACAATCCTGATATTGCCATCAGTGCATTTTAAAATATTTAAACCTGCTTCTGATTATCTTACATGCTTTCCATTTAGCATGTTACAAACATGCTTGAGTCTGATTAAATCACAGAATGATAGAATGGTATGAGTTGGAAGGGATGTCAAAGATCATCTAGTCCCAAGCCTCAGCCATGGGCAGGGACACATTACATTAGACCAAGTTGCTCAAAGCCTGGCCTTGAATACCTCCAGGGATGGGGCATCCACAACTTCTCTGGACAACCTGTTCCCGGACCTTCCCACATGACAGTGAAGAATTTCTTCCTAATGACTAATCTAAACCTACCATCTTTCAGTTTAATGCTATTTCTCATTGACCTATCCCTACATGCCTATCCCTAAATTCCTCTCCATATTTCTTGTAGCCCCCTTTAGATACCAGAAAGTGCTATAAGGTCTTGCCAAAGCACTCATCTCCAGGTGGAACAACCCCAGCTCTCTCAGTTTGTCTTCATAGGAGAGGTGCTTCAGCCCTCTGAGCATCTTTATGGCCCTTCTCTGGACACATTCCAACAGGTCTGAGTCCTTCTTACATCAGAAGCTTCAGAGTCAGATGCAGTGCTCCAGGTGGGGTCTCACCAGAGCAGAGTGGAGAGACAGAATCACCTCGCTCAACCTACAGGCCACACTGCTTTTGATGCAGCCCACAACATGGTTGGCTTTCTGGGCTGCAAGTGCACATTGCTGGGTCTTGTTGAGCTTCTTATCAACCAACAAAGCTCCTTCTCCTCAGGGCTGCTCTCAATCCGTTCTCCATCCAGACTGTATCTGTGCTTCAGATTGCCCCAATCCAGGGAGCAGGACCTTGCACTGGGCCTTGTAGGACTTCAAGAGGTTCGCATGGGCCCACCTCTCAAGCTCGCCCAGGTTTTTTTTATAGCAACCCTTTTTTCCAGTATGTTGACCACACCACACCACACAGCTTGGTGCTGTTGGCAAGCTTGCTGAGGGCACATCCGATCCCACTCTCTCTGCTGCCAACAAAAACATTAAACAATGTAAGCTGAAGTTAAAGACTTCCTATTTCCACCAAATGATTTTCTGGTTTGCATTGGTTTGTTCCTTAGTTAGCTTAGTAAGGGAAGTTGGTGGATAGTTTTAAATCTGTTCCCACCACAAGCTGGCACACCCTACCAGGTGCAGTAGGAGGCTGAGGGAGCACGGGAAATGGGGGACAGCAACAGAGGAAGTCATGGGACACACATCACATCATGGACCACAAAATACCATAGGAAAACTTACCTCCAGCTTCAGTCAGGGCTGCAGTAAGCCCATACAACTTACATGAAAATTGTCTCTTTTTTTGATATGTACATGTCAATCCACTTAATCAGATACACTTTTAATTTTTGACTGGAATCACTGATGAGTGCATTTGGGTTGTGCTGCTTAGAGATTGGCTAAAAGGCCTCGGATTCATTTAGCTCTGTTTCTGCACTGAATGTGTAAACCAATACATCCAGAAGGAATCATTTAATGTTTGAGTAGAAATGTGTTTCTTCAAGTTTTCCAGTAATCTACTTTCTGCAAATATTTGAGATGGTAAAGTCTGATCACACAAACATTATGGAAAGCAAACACCAAACAGCTGTGAGCCAAATAAATTAATTTCAAATCCAGGGAGGATATTTGCAGAATTCAATAGGAACCATTATCCTTAGCTCCCAAGAAAAAGGTATCTCAGTTCCTGACTGTGTGCTATTTGGTACAATTAACTAAGACGTTGGTGGATCAAAGATTTGAGGCCCAAGTCTGGGATATACTGTAAGAGGTGAGTGGTGAGGATTATTTCTATCTACTTAAGCTTGGGCTTAGCCCGTAGTGCAATGCAGTCTCACAGAGCATTTGGATATGGATGTTGTGCTGGAGAACTGTGCAATTATAAAATATCATTATACAATCATTTAAATGTGAATAATTTAAACTAGATTTCCTGTATTGGGAATATTTTCCCCTTTTTTTCTAACTTTACAAATTTGTTTATTTTCTATTTAGATTCTGGAATGTAATCAGCTGGAAAACCAGGCACACAGAAACAGTGTTGTGGGGCTTCCAGCCAGGTCCAGCACTGCCTCAGGAAACACCAGGGCACTGTGACTTTGCCCGGTATCAGGAGGCACTCAGCACCTAGCATGGCTGGCCAATGTAAATGAATGCTGGCAGGAGACCAATACACTGGGATTAGTCCATATAACTTCTGTTGATAATAATTGCAGGTAACTCTCTGCATTCTGCTAATCCAAATGACTGTCACCGTTCACTGAGGGCATATGTTATCTGCAAAGGTTTCATATTTCATTTCAAACAAGGAGTTATCCATTAATAAAACAGAAGGCGATTACACGAGCGTGCTCTCTGCCAAGACCGCCTAGCAAAGCACACGCGGAGTTCTCTTGCCGGCGCTCCCCCGCTGAACAGCACTGCCCCTGCGCCTCCCTCAGCAGCGCGGCCAGGCATGTGAGGGGCTCCCAGGGAATGGTAGAAATGCCTGAGTAACTCGCTGTGGAGAAATGCAACAAGTAAATACTTGAACTGTGCTGTCCAGTGAAAAGGAAACAAGACCATCTTGCGGTGGGAGAAGGGGCATGAAAAGATGTTAATCGCATGAGCAGTAATCTCTTTGGCTGCTCAGAGTGCCACACTCGGGCTTTGTTTGCCTTGACTTATCTGGCTTACTTAACCCAATCTGTGTGATCATGAGGTGCTGGAGGGCCTCTTTAAGTGTGCACGAGATCAGCTACTGGAGAAGGGCAATGAAAAGTTGAGGAGGAAAGGTGGTATTTTTAAAGAAAAGCATCCTTCAAAGCCACCTATCTAGACAAAAGGGCTCAAACAGGCAATAAATGCAGAAAATCATTGAGGCAGCAATGAATTGTGAAGGCTATTTAAATCCACGACTGAATTTACAAAATCGACTTCCCCTGACGTATTATAAAAATGCTTTTCTCCAGGAACTGGAGATACCCGAATTTGTATTGCAGATTAATTACAGCTTTATTTAGCACAACTGAGGAGGGGGAGTTCAGCTCAGTAAAAATGGATGTTAATAGTGTTAAACTTTCTGAATTTCATATACTGACAGGAAATCATTAACATTGCATTTAACAATTTCAGGTACTTCTGGTTTTGAACTCCCAATTTTATTATTTATGGAATCTTGATTGCAGAAAAAAACATACCCAGCGCTTGTATTTAGATTCTGTTTACAAAGGAGCTCTGTCTTCTCCTTGGAACTTGCATAAGAACAGAAAAGTAGATTATGTGGTTTCCTAATAGTTCTTCACAAAGACTCTTCTGTTTCTGACAAATGGTTTATGCAAATGTATTCTCTGAACTGCTTTAAGCAGTACTTACGGAAAAATGACATTTTGCAAGAGGGAACAATGAATATTCAATGCGTCATTTCTTAGGTGAGCTAATGGACAGTTTGTATTTCACGGCCACTGCCATTCTCTAATTTTGAAATTTTGACAGACGGCAAGGAAGTATCAACTCGCAGTGGGAACTGAAAAGCCCAGGCTCTCAGACCTTCCACCAGTATTCCAATAAAGATAATTCAGGAATTTAAATTACAGGCTGGAAGAAAATTTTCAGTTTTTCCAAGCTCAACTAAAGGACAAAATGCAGTATGGAGAAAAAAATCTATCTGCATCCTTGAAATCATAGCTACTGCTAGGCTGTAGAAGGGCAAGAGGGTGAAGGCTTCACAAAAGCCTCCCATAGATATTAATCCCTGGTGTGAATGGCACAAAAAAGAGGCAATTTGGAATGTACAGGCTGTATTTTACAGGCCTTATTCATACAAGCAGGCATGCTGAAGTCAATAGCTTTGTTTGTATTGTACTAGAACTCGCCTGAGAGCAAAGGCTGCATGAGGAGCCCTCATTTTGTAGTCCAGTTCAGAAAGGATGGGTAGGGAGTAAGAATTTGACCTTTTCATGACAAAAGCAATTTAAGTCATCAATTCACACGCAACTGCTGTATAAAAATTACAGTGTTAATTTGATAGGGAAAAAGAAACCAAAGGTAGTAAGAAAGGCAAGTTAAAGAAGATGGAATGTAAATGTTTTGAGCCTTGTTTGCCTCTCATGGACTTCATGTGACAGCAGTAAGCTTTTTGAGTAGATTCCCATAAGTGAACATAACAGTTTAAGGAAAGTAGGTAGGCTTCACTCTCTCTTCCTCTCTTTCTTCTGCATTCCTGCACTTTTTCACAAATATTTTTCTGGTCTGGAGATAGGATCCAAGTTGTTCTCGAGGGTTGTTGTCAAGAGTAAGGGAGTCTCACCTTGTTCAAATCCTTTGCATTTTGTTCTTAGTAGTCTTCTACATTTATCAGCAAGCTGGATAAATACATCTGTGAAACTTAGACATTTGGAGATAAAGAATTGTTTGGAAGATCTTCACCCATATGGAAAAGAGGATCAGATCTCTTACATTCATTTACAGCAAAGGGATGCAGCATATGAAGCAGAGTAATTAATACCTTTGATCACCAATGTTCTCAAGTTTATCACATTAAGTGCCATGGGAGATTGGAAAACAATTTCATGCATATAAATGTCTTCCAGTTTTATTAAGAGGTGACCTCAACACAGAAATTTTTGGGCATGCTTTAAAAATTCCATTCCAAGCAGGGAGTTTAAGAGCAATATTTTTTAAAAATATACATAATAGATATCTCATTTCCACAAAGTCATCTGAAGCTGACAGCCCAAATTCAGTGTTTGTTACCTCACTATAATTCCTGAATTAGTTCAACCTATAATCCTTTCATCCAAGAAGGCAACTGGGGACAAGAACTCAGCAACTGAGATTGGAGATCCTGCAGTACTGGATCAGATCACACTGCATCTGTCTCAGTTGTTTTTAGAAACTATGCCCAGAAAATTCAAAAACTTATTGCTTACTTCAGATCTACATAATAGTAATATATGCCAAAAAGATTAAAGTATTGCACCTTTTTTAGTTCCATTAGCAGAGGAGCTTTAAGAAACTTTCCAAGGCAACTGTGGTAAGGATGAGTAATAAGAAATTCCAATCTATATATAGCACTACCATCCAATGCTAGACATTTAAATTAATCTTCCGGGATGGTAAAAACCCCATATTCTTTGTAGGATGTGAGGCTCTGCTAAACAAATGTTTTGAATGGCCTTATGTGGACTGTATGTGCTAATATCAAGATTTTAAGCTAAGAATTGTTTCCAGCTCTTGGACAGCATTTCTGGCTGACAAACAAACAAATATTGAAAGTAATTCACAGAGTAAAAAAATTACTGAAAACACCAAAGAAGTACTCCATTTGTAGATTTAATTAAGATATCATGCCAATAGAAAAGCACTTAGTCACAGAATAACAATTTCCTGCTGCTGTATACGCACCAAGACAAAGCTAAAGAGCTTATTTTCAAAGCAGGAGATAGTGGTCCTGCCACAGCTGCCAAGACAAGTGATATGACACTTATAGACACTGACTGGAGTTGGTTAAATAATTCAACCTCGTGGAAACCCTGATCTGCTGCTTGACAGAGAAGAGGAGACTGTCAGAAGAAAGGTCAGGTCTGTACTTACTCTTTCCCTCGAGGTCAATTGCTGGACGCTGTCAGACATCACAGCCAGGGTTACTGGCTTATTAGTCAGACTCCATTTTGGAACAGATGAAAGTTGCCTGGATGACAGACTGTCAGTATCATCACAGCTTTGGATACCTAACTTCATGTGACCTTTCAAAATCTAATTGCTGCTTTGCGTGGGGGAAGATACTACAGTTTATGTCATCTGCACAGTTTGCTTACCTGGCACCATTCAGGACAAGTCCAACATACATCTAAACATACTTCATGTGGCAAAGCTGGGGTGTTCTTACAGTCTAAAGCCATGGCCAGGAAGTTGCACTGCTCACTATGGATCACAACGGGGAAAGTGACAGAAGTCAGGGATAACTGAGTAGGTGGAGCAGCTCCCAGGGTACCATGATTCTGTGAGACCTATACAGAGCCTAAACAGGTGAGAAAAGCCTTTTGCAACATGTATCTAGGACCAGATTGAAAGAAAGACTTGGGATGGCATATCCAGCGCTGATCACTCTTTCCTTCGCTGGTGCCTTCAGCTCAGGGTATGCACAGCAGAAGCTTTAGACAAGATAACATATTTTGAGTAAGTAAAATGCCAGCAAGGTCATTTTCAGCGAATAAAAACCAAGTCATTATTGTCATTATTTTGATTTGCAATTTCCAAGGACTATTCTTTCTGAAAAATAAATAAATATGCATGTATGCATCTAAAACAATAAATTCATATCCTCAGTTTGCCCAAATTATTGCATGTCAAATTGCAGCTAAAAGGTCTCTCATCTCTCCATCAGGTTACTTCACTTGTTATAAATAAAACCTTGATGCACACAAAGCCAGAAAGCATCAGGTCCCAATAATTATCCCCAGACAGGCAGAGATAGGTGTTATTTTGTTTGAAAATCAAATTTCTTACAGACTAATGTGAATTGAAAATGGCTTAAGACTTGACAAAAACAAATAGCATGACTGCAACTGTAACTAGAGTGTAAACTCAGGCTTCTATTATTACAGCCTCAAAGTTTCTCTCAGATTCCTTCTTGGAAGTCATGCTTGCAATGCTTGCACTACTTAGAAAGATACTAAAATACTTCTTATGTAACTGCTCAGGAAAAGCTATATATGGGGAACAAACTACAGAGCTAGCATTAATTTAATTTTACTCTAGTATTCTGCAATATAGCATATTTTACATCAGCTCCACTGTGTAATGTTCTTCTATCAATTTGAAAAGTTTAACATTAAATTTATTTCTTGGATAAATTGCTGGATGCTTCTGAAGTCTACACTGAAGCATGAAGTGATAGTGTCTGCTGAAGCCATTGGTTCTTATTGACAAGTCTGGTTAAATTATCAGGTTGTATGTAATTTTATTTGAGTGTAGGAAAATGAAGGTTATAGCCAAGAACTTGGTGGGGTTTTCTTTCCTGAGATGATGATTTATTCATTTTGGCTTCAATAGCTACGGTGTCAAGCGTATTTTATATTTTTCCAACTTTGACACTTCAAACATTTGATTTCCCTTTGCAACTTCCAACCTAAAACATGTTTCCCATTATATATATTCAAGTGACTGCCTTGCACACACTGACTCATGGGGCTGGTTTTTATTTTCACAAAATATATAACCCTATTTGAATAAAATACAGATGGTGTCCAATACATTAAACACAGAAAATTTGCCGTTCCCTTCTCCATCCCTTCTGTGTTCCCTTCCCCAGATTTTCTGTGGCTGTATGAAATCTTATCAGCCTCAACAGCTTTGAGAGGACAGAGCAACAGAAATTTGATGCCATTCATATATGTTTCATTACAATAAACAACATGCATTTTTTATCATTAACATTTTTCTTGTAGGATTCTGCATTTGGAGCTGCACTTTATAGAGAGCTTTTTTCCCCTTGGAAGGTACTGAACAGGCAGCTTCCCATTGTCCTGTGATTGAGCTTGAATTAAGGGCAATCAACATGGCATATGGCACCAAGGTCCCAAGTGACAGCTGGAGCAGATTCAGTTGCCTCTTACATCACCAAGCAAATTAGAAGGAAAGAAAGGGCAATATACTAGTAGTATAGTAAAACAACGGAGTAAAATGGTGAAAACTGTTGAAATTAATTGAAGAAAAATGGTTTGGGGTTTTCTCTTAAAGCATGAGTATGCTTCATAGTATATACAAGCAAACATTTATTTGGAATGCACAAAATTCGTTTTTTTAAATAAGATTCTATCAACATCACTAGATGGCATTGGAGGGTGCTTTATCTCATCATAGGAAACAGTCCATAATAATTTTCTTAGGAACACTAGTAGTTAAGGAATTTATCCCAAGCAAGCTGAAGGCATGTTCTATGCAACTTTGGTGAGGGTATTGCAACACGAAGCAAGAACTAAGACTAGCTGAGCAGTCACTGCATCGCTGCAGTTTCCTTCTGTTACATCATCTCTAACCAAGAACGGGAGGATTGGAATTTGGACAGAAATAAACTGCAAAGGGAACTGAAGAGATTGTGAACTGGTATTACCTGGGCTGGTGACTTCAGAGAGATAAGAGTTATTGTCTTCCTGAAGTGTAAGGTGGAATTTTTGGTACTGAATATTTGTTTGTCACCCATAGCAAATTATACAAATATTACTATACAAATGGCATTTCTGTTTTTCTTACACCTTTTTTGCTCCGTAGTTCTCATGTCCCTTTCCTTTTACTTTTAGAATGAGGCATGTTTGCCATCCTGTGATATCTTTGTTTATCATCAACATTCACTTTGGAATTACTGTTTACTTTAGCCACCAACTCCTGTCCATTCATTGTTACTGCAAGGAAGCCACACAGGATTATTGCACTACAGCTACACTAGTTTCTGAATTGCAAGAGTATTATTGCATTTAAAGAGCTCCCTATTATTTAGAACATTCAGTAGTTGGTAAAAAGAGGCAAAGAAGATTTTGTTTGCATATGAATATATGATTCTATTAAGAATTTAAGAAATTAGGACCTTAAGACCTTAAGAAATGGACTGAATATCAGAATAATTAGAGGTCATGGAACATATGGTAAAATATAAGGCAGAAAAATGGTGATTTCTTTTCACATCTGCCACCTTGACCCATAACCCAAGTAATTCAACTTTTCAATTCTTCAGATAGACAGCACAGCGTCTGTTCACACATCCACTGCCTGTATGACAAAATGTCCATTAGTTTTTGTCCCTGTAATATTCTTTCTGCTTAAGAGTTGTCATTTATCAGAATTCTATAATGCATCATAAATCAGAGACATGTACAGATGAAAATCTGACACTTAATTGAAGTGTTTCCTTTCTTTCAAACAGGCTTCAGGTTTGCAACTCTTAGGGATTAAAGAGCAAAATGGTAAAACATGTAAAAATAGTAGCACTCATGCAGATCAACAGCTTGTGCCCAAGAATGAGGCAATATCTGCTAGTAAGTCATGTGAGGTATTTAATAGGTCATGAACTCACACAAAGCCAAGGTCTTGTATAAAATATTAAGTACACCCACTTCTAAAAGTGCCAATGTGCCCCCGGTCATCTGTTTGTCTGACTGGCTGCTCTGCATTCCTTCTGGTTTATTTATAGAAAGATGTCATTCATAAATAACAATTTGTACCATTATCTTCTTACATGCCAGGTACTTGTAATATTGAAAACTGGAAATTGTTCTTAGGCATACTTGAAGCTAGCAGAAGAATGATAAATAAGAATGGCATTATACCTATTAAAAAGTGAGTGTAAATGTGTAGAACTCATATTCCCCTCCTGAGATTACTCATTAAATAATTTGTCTTTAATTTGGTGCATCTTGCTAAAGCTACCATCTAAAAGTATTGTAAGTCATCATGTTGTCATTGTTTAAATCTCACAGGAACACACACATGTGTATATATGAGAGAAGTAATGTATTTTTCCTAGTTTGTATGGTTCAAACATTTAGGTCCAAGAGGTAGGTCTTACTAAGTTCCTACTCCATAGATACTTGAAAATCTAACGGTCTGATTCCATTTTGTGTGAACATAAATCAAGGATTAACTGGATTACACTGGTAAAATCAAGATAAGTAAGATCAGATTCTGGCTTTATCATTTCAAGTAGACACCAAATAGTTTAGTCTTCCTTCTCAGCTTCACAATCATTTGCTGGAAAACTGTGGTTAGCAGGGATTTTTTGTTTAAAAGCCACAATTTCTAATAAATGCCCTCTGGCTTGACATCAAAGACAATTTCATAAGAAGCGTGGCTCCTAGTGAATTATATTTCCCCTCAGTTTGCATAGAGACGTGGGGCACCTATGACATAAAGGCAGTTGTTGACTGCACACAACTACAAAGGGAAGAAACACAACGTTATGTCCTTCACATTTTTAAAATGTTTCTCCTAAAAGCAGCATTTACAACTTGAAAAAAAATCACTTGTACTAATTGTCAGAAATACATGAGTTAAAATGCCAAGGCCCATGTCCGTGTTAAAGGAAGGACAGGGACTCTGCGTGACCTGGGAGCAATTAGAGGCAGTCAGCCTGAATCAGCCCAATGTGTCTTGCTCCTGCTTAAAATGCCAAAAAAGAAAAAAAAAATATTGTCTTGACCAAAAAAAAAAAAAGGAGCTATCAATCACATCTCAAAAAACACCAAGCAGAGTATCATAGTGAAGTCTTTATATACTGACTGCTTTTCACAAATGTTCCTCTTCTTCTTTGAGCTCCCTTTTTTTCTGCAGTCAATTGATGAAAACTTCAGATGAGTCTTTCCAACCTGAATCTGTTTGACTTCTTTCAACAACATTTCACATTTTGACCAGGGATATGTTTTACTGGAAAAAACTTGTTAACAGTCTCGTCACTCCATTTTTCCTTTTTATTTTTCCCCCCTTATAAGTAGGCTGCAGTAATTCTTCACAGAATTTAGTGCTAAATACAAGATAAAGCTCTCCTTACTAAAGTTTGAACATCACTGTATTCATATATTACTTCCTGACAGGCAACATAACGTGATCTCTGGATGCTCACTATCACCTTCCATATGCTTTCAATTACAAGTCCTCTAAATCATTTGCTTAATCTAAATTATTATCAACAAGAGTGTCTTCTTCTCCTCCTAAATAGCAACAGTGCATGAAGGCGTGGGGTCTTACAAACAATAGAGTCAGCACCAGTGGAATAATGGGACGTTTTATCTCTCTCCAATTCTCCTTGTAGTACATGCCTCCCGCGCATCCCTGAGTGTGTGTTACAGTGGGCTGTGGGACAGCAGCCATGCAGGACAGCTCCATGAGGAGCCGTCTGGTGCTCTGCTCTCCATAACCGTAGCAGAGAAAGCCCATGTGGGGTAGCCATGTTTTTCAGGATGCTCGTCAGTGAGTGACCCTAAGCCTACTCCTTTTCTCAGCTGGTATGAACGCAAGACTACAGAGACATATCATGAGCTGTGGTACAAATTGAAAAGGTGAATTTCAGAGGCATGGAAAAGGTCTTCACTGTGAACCCTACCATGGTCAGGTCCTGCTCCATGACAGCGGTCCCCAGCATTTACCACACCACATACAGTAAACGGCAATAGGAAGACCTGCCTTCATGCTGAGCTGCTCTCCTCCCTGTACCCCACTCTGCCATTCCCATAAATGTTACAGGAAACTTGGCTACAGCTGGCAGAAGGACTAAGCAAAATGCCTCTGTGAAGCACTGAGAGGCAGGGTAAAGCACATTAGGAATAGTTGTACTAACACTTAACTTCCTCTCTCTCATTGGAAGAAAATCTCTCTGAGATTCAAGAGCTTCTCACTGCCCATCCAATCCTCCGTTCTTCAGCTGGCAACAGGGCCCGCTTGTTTTCAGGCTTTGTCTCATGGCAATGACTGCTCCTGCTGATATCACTAATTTCACAACAGATTTCCCCTCAAAGTGATGTGAGTTGTGACCACCTGTTCCTGATACAGAATAAATAAGACCTCAGCTTTCCACTTAAAAAAGACACACTGAGGATAGGGAGAAAGCGGTAAAACAGAAGGCTCAGACAAGACAAACAGAACACATCTTTGTTTTGGTCCAAGCAAAGACCAAAACTCTCAGCATGTCTCCTCTAGAACCCTCAGGATGTCAGGCCAGAGGTGGTGCCAGCCAGTGCTTGCTTCACTGCCTGGAGTCCACTTCTCAATGGTGAGGCTAAAGTCATCCCTTCACCAAACCACCACGGAGGCAGTGGGCAGCTCTTGGGGGTGCTCTGAGCCACAGAGCAGGCAGGGCAATGTGGCACTGGTCTGGACCACTCAGCACAGCCTCTCACAGAACTGCAGCATCCATTGCCTCGTGCAGCTCTCACTTCTCCAGATGAACTCAACATCCTGTTTAGCACTTCATTTTGTGCAGAGCCAATTGGTTTTTCACTGAGGAAATAAGCCCTCCCTGTTCAGCGTGACACGTACATAAATACATATACACATACAAACACGTGCTTGTGCACACACAGACATTAGTCGTTTAAAGCCCTGTGGGTATCTTCTTTCATATTTCTACCTTGTGGCTTGAGGAAGCCAGGAAATGTAAAAAACAGTCAAAAATTTAGGGTGAAAACCAGATATAAATGCCTTTTCCACAGAAAACACGATGCAGGCCCCAGGCTGACTGGCCCAGACCTGCCAACTCACTTTGCGCCTTGCTTCCTTTTCCTCCTCCTCCTCTATGACTTCTCAAGGGTTTCCAAGCAATGAGTGCCAGTCAGGCACTTCGCCGAACCAGACCTACTGCTGCCAAAGTCACTTTCTCCACATAAATTCAGAATCTTACCATTGCTTATTACAGCTGTTAAATCCCCTTATTGTACTATCACACCTCTCTTACTAAGATTTTAATCAGCATTTCCACTGGAAAGCCTTACTCTCAGAGTTATAAACCTGCCTCTATAAACTTGATTACCGCTGAAATTTAGAATCCAGCCTCTTGGCTCACAGCTATGTTTCTCTCTTTCTTACTTCATCCCTATTTGCAAAAGCTGATGTAAATTGGTTTGGCAAGTTTGTTTTAATTCTAGGGATGAATAATTCCTGATTTAAGAAGCAATTTCTTCTGGTATACAGAAAGTGATGGAATGAAATTACCTGAAGTTACCTGACTAGAACATTAAAGTATAACCCTGGATACCTTTTTTCTTTTAAATGCTTGTATTTTTTACGTAGGAATGCAACTAAAGAATTTAAGTGTTCAAACTAGTTTTAAATCCTGAGTATTTTTGGAACGGTGCAGTTCTTAATGGGAAGGAAATCACAGGAGGTTAAAGACTTTCAAAATACATTGCAGCACCTCAGTGCCAACAACCCATATCACTTCAATGAACTGCACAGTATGTGTTGGCATGATTTATGTAGCAATTTTAAAAGAATCTGTAGTGTTTGTTTATTACCACAGTATGATTGATGGGTTCCTAAGTGCATGGCGACACAATCAGCTGAGCTATTATGGCCGGGAGTTTGATAATTTGTGAGTTACAGCCATTACAGCATGTCATTTCAGCCAATTGCCTGAAGCCATTAGGGTATCAGTGACCTCAGAGAAACCCTGGTGAGACAAGACTCGCTGCTGATAGTGTCACTGTTGGACCATCTCTCCTGCATGGTCACACTGCTGCCCAGCTTCCCTGGCTCTACTATTCTCTTTCCTGACCCTCTCGGGTAAAGAAAATACACCCTTTTGCCCAATGAGCAATTCCATCAAGTTCTGCTTTCGTCATTGCCCCTTCAAAGTGCTAGAAGACTTCATTTGTTACCAGCATAATGCAAAGCACAGAGTAAGAAAGGCTGCTCAGCCATTATCTTCTAACCTAGTAGACAAGCAACCACATAGACAAAGCCACCGTACCCCAAAAACAGACCTTTTATTGGGAGACATTGGAACAACCCCAGTCCTTTCTGGAAAAAATTATCCCAGGTTTAAGTTTCCACACAATATATTATGTCTAAGTCTTCACTGGATTTAGGCATTTGTTTGAAATACACACAAAACAATCAAGAATAAAAGAAATTTTATTTATCTTTTACTTTCATTTTTTTACAAAAATAAACAATTTGAAAAACAAAAGCACATTCTTTCCTGACTGTACAAACTACAAAACAGTATGACATTGGTCACTTTAGCATTTACTTCATTGCTTTCACTGAAAGCAAATTCTCTACACACACCATGCCTGTAAGACACATTTTATATAGAATTAAGGCTAGCATTCATTGGACATCATTAAGGTTATTACTTAATTCACGCTAAGAATTAGCAAGCGATGCCTTAGAAAACCAAGGATCTGATGATAAAAAGTACAAATTACTGCAAGATAGGAATTAAATTGGTACTGTTCCACCAGCTGGATTCTTTGCCAGTCTGTCAAAGATGTGGCTTGCTGAACAACTCAAACTTGATTCAACAAAACTCTTAAGCACAGGCTTAATTGTAAGCATATGCTTAGGCCTATCCAGCAAAGCACTCGGCACTTGGGTAAGTCCCTGCCCTTTCAGCGGGACTATTCATATGCTTATGTGATTTGCTAGATCTACAAAATGGCTCTTTCAAATTAAAAATGAAACTTTATGATAACATTGGAAGTAAAAATGAAAATTAGTTACAGTCTCACAAATCTAAACATAACCAATTCCTTCCGTTTGACAAATACACCAGCATTGCATATTCGATAGATTTAACACAAATGCTGATTGTCCTCAGTAACATTTGCTATTCAGCAAACAAACTGATACGCTTCAGTTACTCTGTTGTGATTGTATGTGCCCAAATAAATATTAGTGTGGAGGATACAGACTTCCCATAGAAATTATCAACTTTCACCCCTGTACACACATTTATAGGTCAGAAATGTTATGGTAACCTTGGTTAGAAAAGCCAGAGCTGCCAGGTAATTTATAACCAAAATTATACTCTAACAGTGTATCATATTTTGTATTTTGCTTTTTCTTTCTCCTTTTTTTTTAAAATCACATTTTCAAAATGCTGTTTTATTGCACATTCATCCTGGTCATGCAGGTTATTTCTTTAAAGTTTCCTTTAGCACTCTATAGATTAGAATGAGTAATAGTGCAATTATTTCTCCAGCCACAGCCATCTTCTACCTAACAGCTGCCTATATTTATACACAAACAGCTCTTATCACTCATGTGTCAGACTGAGCCACTTCAGACATCAGTCTGTCACCTTCACATATGTTATCTTGTCAGGATCAGGCACAATATGATTTGAAGCCATCTTGAAGAAGACAAGCTGCCGACCTGCATTGAATAGGAAAGATGGGGAAAAGGAAAAAATATTTAGAAGTGATCAAAAGGTTGCTTACGTCAACATTTTGACATTTCAAATTCTACTTCAACCTATGCACTCTTCAGGCAATGTGAGACTGAACTCCATCTTAACTTCAGCTGGTATAAACCTGAAATTTTGTCTACAATGACACTAAATTTTCCCTGGTTTTAGTACATTTACTCCTAACTAATTATGGTCAAGATACAGCTGTGCACAGCTAAAAGAGTAAATAAAAGTCTGAAGATTTTAATACAAAGTGCACAGGATCTTATAAAAACTAGTTTAGAACTCTCCCACTGATAAAAACAGGCTTCAGTTCAGGGCCTAAATGAAGGAAATCCATTTGATTGTACAGGAGCAGAATGGTATTTGCACATTTGAATCCTTACAAAACTGATCAGTGCAATGTATATTAAACGCGATTTTCTTCGAAACGGCTCTTGGTGATCACTTTGTAATTGTGGGCTTTAAACAAGCTGGAACAAGGTTTCTACTCCTCACATAAAAAGGCAGCAGCAAGTGGTTAACACCCTGGGTAGTGTATGCCTTCCCTCTCTCTAAATTTCAGAAAATCCAATGCTATTTACTCTTAGCCTGACTCTCTAGAGGGCTCCCACAATGCTATTTTCTTTAAAAGTATCACATGGCAAAGGGGTTGCATCAAACACTAAGCAAATTTTCGAGCTGCATGTTTCAGGGACTCAAAGTGCTCATGCATCAGGAACCATATGACAAAGGGAATGAAAAATAAGACTAGAAATATTGCTACCAAGTCCTAGCTTCTCTAAACTTCCTATGAATTTCTCTGTGCCTGAATAATTAGTTTTTAGTATATTAATTAACTTCAATATTCTGACTTCAGTATTCTGACATTAATGACCTAGCAGTGACTGGCTAGTTACAAGTGAGGTTAATATAAAGTAGTTTTTTCTAGGTTACATGGAAGTCTCTGTTCACACTTCTCAGAAGCAAAAAATAATATGCAAAAAAATAGCAGTACTCTACCTAAAA
Source organism: Serilophus lunatus (assembly GCA_013399895.1). Classification (NCBI taxonomy): domain Eukaryota; kingdom Metazoa; phylum Chordata; class Aves; order Passeriformes; family Eurylaimidae; genus Serilophus; species Serilophus lunatus. The sequence continues at coordinate 245,717 of VXBA01011249.1, read as the reverse complement.
AAGTCTAAAAAATATGAACTCTCTAGAGCTTCTACTCACTTGCAATGCTTTCAGAGCCAGGGACTTGGTAGGCATGGATATAACCCTGACCGTGGTACGTATTTTTGCTGCTCAACTAAGCACAACTAAAGCATGCAGGGAAAACCTCAACTTTGAGATTAAGCCATGTTGTGATGTAGACAGAAAGCTGTCATGAGCCTAAATAACTTGACCCACTAAAGTCTGCGGCAGAGCAAGTACTTCAGGTTTTCTAAGGTGGGGCCAGCATCAGCCAGCCACTCTTCTTCTAAAAGGTGGGAACATAGAAGCTGACCTGGCCTCAGCAGGAAATGGCAATCACGTGCGGGAACAGCCACGTGTGTGTGGAGACAACACATCACAGTCACAGGATGGGAATGGCCACATGTCACAACCAGCCACTGCAGGAGAAAAACCTCACCCTGACTTCAATGGGGGTTCGGTCTTAGGGGAAAACTATGAAAGAACATGGATTTGGTCCTCTGTACCTCACAGGCAGAAACATGTCTTTTTCGTTTATCCTTGTAGGGAGCAGCTCATGGGAACACTGCCAGCAAAGCTGGCTGGGCTTGGCTGTAGGGCCATGCAGCTCTTCTGGGCATACAGGGAAGGGGTGTGGATTTGGGACATGGCTCTGGCGTTCAGCTCTTTGAAACCCTCAGCCACTCTGAAGCTGCAGCTAGCGGAGATTTTTAGCTGAGACTTGTAACATTTTTGTTTCTCAGATTGATCTGCAGTTGCTTGAAATAGGCACAAGTCTGGTGTAGAAGCAGCGTGCCAGGGCCAATTCTCCATTTGATGTCAATTGGCATCAACTGACTGTCTTCAGGAGAACCACACGGGGACTGCCAGGCCCACAGACCTTTTGGAAAACGTGTTTCTCTTTTCAACAAGTGCATTCTGTTAGACAAGAAAATGAGTTGCAGTAGCAAATGGGATTTTCCCCTGGAAGGTCTACTTCTACTTACTTCTACTTTCTCTTCTACCTGGTTTTAAATCCTGCCTTCTCACTGTCCTTAAGCCAAAGCTCTACTGCTTGAAGCACAGTGTTCCCACCAGTGCCAGGGCATCTCTTGCACCAGCTGGGAAGTCCCAGCTAGATGCACAGAACCTGTTTGGTTTTGTGTCACACTACAATCATATGGATTCTAAAGATTTATTTAATTTCAGATGTTGAGCCATGTCCTGCACATTTAACTACAGAAACAGGTCACAGGTTTCTGCTGCTGTGTTTTAAAATTAAATTTCAGATCCTGTGGTTTGGTTAACTTATGGTCCCCCTGCCGTAGCCCTCTAGTGCCAGCTCCTGTGAGCCTGTCTGTAGGTTTCTGCTCCCCTGACAGTTTGCAAAGAGAAACCTCACCAAGAATGAAACTGCCTCAGCTGAAGCTCCAGAAACTACCCTACTTCTAGATGCTGCTTGTGGCTCCCACAGCTCAGCACAACACACCCTCCAAACTATTTAAAACACTTCACACAGCCAGGTGACGCGGTTGCTGCTTTCTGCTCCACAGCATCCATGACCTACCTGTCCAAGTCGTCTGGTTAGTTAGAACAAAAGCTTTGCACTGGGAGTAGCTGTCACAGATGTCAATGGCTTCATTGACATCAAACACGGAGAGGAGGCAGCCCTTATGATGGTAAGATGGCCAGCATCTGTAGTTCTCATCAGGAATAAAGGCTTCAGGCACCCGTCTGTATTCTGCAAATAACCAGAGCAAAGCAACCATTTTGAAAGCTCCAGTAAACTGCTTGTTTTTAACAGACAAGGTTTATTGTAACAACTTAGGAGCAGGATATATGATGGAAAAGCTGACGGGTTAGACTGTATCAATCCTGGTTTAATCCCAAAAGTGTTTATAGTTCTGCACTTTCCTTTTCCTTTCCTCCTTTCTTCTTCTCACCTTTTTCTCCAGAAAGCGTCTGTAAATAAACAGTCTGTGCACAAAACCCTTTCCCCTTCCCCACTGCGTAGGCGAGGCTTTAGTTTTATTAGGAGTTTTACAGGAAGAATGTCCCATTGAATAAACAGCATCCACTTGAATGAACTGACTCACTGTCCTACTTCTCAACAGTGAGCGGGATTGTCAGGGTGAGACCTAACCAGGCGTTCCCAGCCCTCCCTCTCCCTCAGAAGAGCATGCTATTTTTCTCCGGCTCCTTTAGAAAAGGAAGAAAAGACAGGCTTTTAATTAAGCAAACTTTTTTTGCTTGCTCAGATTAGGACAAAAGAGGAGTCGCTTGATGGGCCTCTGAAGAGAAGGGGGAAAAAAAAAGTAGCAGGAGCATGTCAGCATGGTCCTCGCCCAGTGGCTTTGCACTGCCCCGCCAACTGCTCCTCTCCCTTGGCTGCCGTTCAGTCTCACTTGCCTTTATGAGCTGCCTCTTGTTCTCTGTTCACAGCTCCTCTCACTTTCCCAGCTGCTGACAAGGGTTTCTCTAATGAATGCATCAGCAAATTCAACTAATCATTTATAAACATTTCTATTTAACATCCAGACACACAAATTAATGGCTCCCTCCTGTCTCTCCCCTCCATGTCCTATTCAGAAAACTAAATACATTCTATATTTCTTCTAATTTTATCTATTATGGAAACCAGAGCTGCCTACTCTGGCTCAGAGCCTATTCTTAAGTCACTTTAGTTCAGTCATTTTATGCCTGGCTTTGCTGATTCAGCCTGCTAATATTTCATCTAGCACATTGTATGAACACCACTTAGTCTAAAGGGAGTGTGTCTACTACTCCAAACTGTCAGTATTTCAACTGGGAAGAGAAGTACACACCCACAAACGCTCATTCACACCACAGTTTGGAATAGTGGGAAACAAATGTAGTAAATGCATGCTATTTTAAGCCTTGACTCATTAAAAGTATCATAAGAAACATTCCTAAACAAGAAGCACAGTCAGAGCTGATCATGTCCCAGTTAAATCAAAAGAAAAAGAAAATTATTTCAAAAATGTAGATTGATGCACAGGAAGAAAAAAAAAATACCAAAACGTAGTTCCACATTACAAATGGTCATTTCTCCATCAAAAATATGTATTTATTTCTTCTGAAGAAAAATCAGAGCATTATTCAAATTGTTATTTGCTGGATAGGTAAAGTCCCTTTTTTTCCCTAATTTCTGTATTAACTGTAGTGTAACAACAGTCGAATGTAACAGAATAATATTCATTTATCTCCATATAGCAACTGCCAAGTATTGATTTGTACTTCACAGCCAAGGTCAGTCAAATGATGTGCACAAATTAAAAAAAAATAAAAAAATTCACTGTAGTTAGCACCATATAGAACCATTTGTATCAGCACACATACCATGTTGACTGGATATAAAACGTGACTATTTACAACTCTTTGCACACAACAAAAGTGTCACCTAACATTGCACTGCATCAAGCCCCATGCCACAGAGGACATTCCCAGAAGGATGGTCCATGCTTGCAGCAGCAGCAGAGGAGGCATCTGCCTGATTTTCTGCATCAGCAGGGAGCATGACTATCCCTTTCTGACGGCACTTTTGGAGCTTAACAGGCTCTGCTCTAGGGCTGGGAGGGAGCTGCAGAATCGCTCAGCACATCATCGTGGCATTCAATAGAGCAGCCTTGTGCCACATCATCTATTTTTCTCCATACAAGGGCGAAGCCCATCTGGAAGATTCTTATTTTGAATTATCATTTGATCTTAAGAAGCATATTTTTGCTCAGAAGAGTTTAATACACCTATAGCACTTTCTTCTCACCACTGCTCCCAATATAGCTGTCAAGGGTTAGGCTCTTGGCTGAGGCAAACAGACTTCAAAAGAGCAGCAATGATTTACGTGACCTGAGGCTCTGTCAGAGGTAGGAGATAAAGTTCTCCCTTTCCATTGACTTTTTTCAAGGTAACCAAGCCTGGTAAATCATTTGGGCAGCTTAGACACATTAATCAACAGAGTTGGGCCAGCAATAACTGTGATAGCAATGGCAATATCTGAGTTTGTGGGTGCAAAAGAAGATGGAAAGTCACGCCAGTGCTCAGAGTGGTCTCACCATGCAGCAGAGCCCTGTGGCAGTCCCTGCTCTCCTTGCTGCTCCCTGCCAGTTCCTACATGAGGGAAAGCCACAAGCACCTCCAACGACTCATGGGAACAGAGTAGCATAACAGGTACACAGCAGCATGACTCACATGCACATCCTTTGGCTGTGAGATCCTCAAGCACCAGACAGCTGAAAATACAGCCACTGGAGTCTAACAGAAACCACACAGTCATACGGGCTCCACAAAGGCAGCTTCTGGCAGGCCCTCAAACTAGCCTGGACTGCCGAATGCCTGCAGTCCAGGGATCTGAGCCTCCTGCCTATGCTACCAGCAGGGAGGGGAATGGTATGCAATGAGGTGGAAAGGCAGAAAGGCAACCCCTCTCCCCACTTGCATGGCAGACAGTGGGGCTGGCTGCCTGGGAGCACCTTCCCTCAAGAGCATCCCAATGGGAAGGCAGCCACAAGGAGCAGAAAGCAGGACATGCAATGGCTGTGAACTCTGGTCCATGGTCCCAAAACAGCCAGGCACTCCCACTGTCCCAGAATGGGATCTTTTAATCTATCACAGTCAGAACTGATCAGAAACTCATGGCAACACTAACCAAGAGCCGGTCTGAGAAAACTGCTTTTATTTTCAAAACTCACTCTGTCCCAAGCAGAGCAAGGCAACTGCCTTGCCCATTTGCATGGTGAAAGCAAGTATTCCTGGAATCTCTTGCTTACACAGTGACGATTTAGGGAACTGACTCTTTAGTCCTTATTTGTATAAGTTGTGAAGAATTGCACTCCACAAACTAGAAGGACCCTCCTGAAGGATGTTCCTCCCTCAAGATGTGCCCCAGCAATGACATCAGCTCCAGCCCCTAGGAGAGCTAGACTTCTCTCCTACACCTTTTAATCATCATCTTGGACACTACAGGGAAGTTACTTGCTCAATTAAGCAAGAATCCAATGGTTTAAAGACAGCTCCAGCTCAGGTTTTTGTCCTGCCAAGACCTGAAACTTGCTTAAATGGAGTCCTTGGAATTCAAAGGCTCACAGCAGTAAATCACATCATAAAAAGGTCAAAGTTCTGGTCAATTTCCAGACTAATGGTGTTTAAAACCAATAAATGCTTGCCTAATACTATAAATGCAGCCATAAATTTACACTTTTGCATGCATACACACAGCTTGACACAGAGTACATAAAGTCTATCAAGGTAATGGCAAGGAACAGATCAGAGAAATGTAAGGCATTCCTACTTGCATCACACCAGATATGAGTAGATTTCTCCATCTACTAATTTTGTGAGGATTGAAGCAACGCAGTAACCTTGATCTTTATGTCACTTACAATGGATCTACTTCAGCTTAGCATGCATGACCTAATGATGCTTAACATCCATGAGTTACACAAATAAATCCTACTGGGAAACAATTTTCTGACCTGTAAACATTTTGAAACTTCAAAATATCTTGCTACGCTAAATTTGGGAAATCTTTCAAAGTTTTGTTTTGTGATCTTTTTAAGTCTTAAAATATTTTTACAAGTTTGTTCTGATCAATCAAAACACCCTGCTTTGATCAGGCCAAAATCTTCTTAGAAGTTTCTTAGGTTGCTAGCCAGCCCCCATGACAACCACAAGTCAAAACAAGCTCACTTACGTCTTGTGACAAGTAAGAGAGGTATCTTTAAAAGCAACTTGCAGCATCACTGACTAGTGCAACAGCCATAAAAGAAAGTCAATGCTTTATATTCTTATTCTAAACTTTTTCCCACAAAAAATCACCTGCATTGCTCCAAAGCCGACTACAATCTATAAACACACTCATTTTCATTGTACTAGAGTGAATCATATAAAGAACTCCGCAAGTATACAATAAACTATGTGAAACCGCCTGTGGTTTCCCCCTTTTAGCCTGACTGAATCACCCTAAATCTGACTTTAATCAGTCCTAATGACCACTTATTTCAGCCACAGAAGCCAGATTGCATTTTTACTACCAACTACAGCTACTTATTGGAGATTTGCCCAATTTTCTTTTCTAGTTATCACCTGCCAATACGCCATGGGTCAATGACAGGAACATAGCAATGTTCATCCTTGACAGAGAAATCATGTTACTCTTTTTTCTCCTTCCTTTTTCCCTCCACTCTCAAGAGGAATACTGGCAGTCAGCTCTGCAATTGCTTTTAATTGCTCTGCTAACAAATAAACAGAAAAGAGCAGTGTTTTGCTCTACAAACAGTCCCCTCTGATTCCCAGGGAGCTTATGGAGAACAGAATCACATCCTAAATAGACAATAATACACTTATGTTTTTAGTATGCTTCATTTTATGCTGAACTTTTCCTCATGTTTCAATACCTCACATTTAAGCATGCTTCCGAAAACAAGCCTCACAAATCCCTATGCACAGTTTGCTACAGAAAGCTATTTTTTGGTATGTCTGAGAAAATGAGATGGTAGGCGTATCCCATGTGTCTCTGCTTTCAATCATTTCTGACGCATCCCAACTGTCTGGAAAGACAGGCTGGCCAGGCAGGACATGGGTCTGCTGTCAGAGCAGGAGAAAGCCCTGCTTCTTTGGCAAGTATTTCCATCTTTTGACTGTTTCCCGCATGCAGGCTGGAAGCAAAGGGAGGCTTGTCTCTTTTTATGTACTTCTATTGTGCTTATAGTAGAGCCATATTTAAATCAGTATGCAAGCTGTCACTGAAACACAAATAAGTAAGGAGAAGAACGACATGTTCCCTTACATTTTATTCCTGTTAACATGACACAGCTGGAGCATTTTTCTTGCCTCGTGTTCCACATCCAAGGGCCACTCACTGGGGTGGGGAGCAGCTCCATATCCACAGCCACCTCTGTGGCACACACCAATTTATTGAAGGCAACCAGCCCAAAAGGGTCCTACAGATGCTTATATGCTGCATCTGGCCTACCCAGTCATAAAAACAATGATGCTGATGACAGATGAGCCAGAAGTTGTCTAAGGTCACGTGTGCAGGGTATTTAAACTTGAAGACAGATGCCTATGGGATTTATAAAAGACATTCAGCCTTTAGTGTTCTGGAAAGGAACTGAGGACCTCAGCAGAAAGTATTTTGCTGTACACTGCCAAGTTGGACATGGAGAAGTTTAGCAACAGCAGAACACATTGCTCAGTGAACTGGGCATATGGTTTGCATGATGGTGCAGATATATGTGACCAACACAGCCCCACTGTTCTGCCAACGCCATATGTGTTCAAAGGAACCCGCTCCTGCATTCCTCTGTGTGCTGGGATTGCCCAGCCCCTGATGTGAGAGCCCTCTGTGCAAGACAGGGTGTAGAGAGAGACCTTCTGCTTGTGGGTGCAGCGCTATGCTCGTTTCCCCTTCAGCCTTCAGGTCTCTGGGAAAGGAACACCAAAGGCACAAATGCTAGATAACACAGAAATCTGAGATGCAAGGACTGGGCTGCACTAAGTTCACAGCTGAGACTTTAAGCACCATCAACAGCACGGTTAGCCTTTGCATTCTGGCCTGCCATAGGATAGACAAACTGCCTCCGACAATATTCCAGCAAAATTTCCTTCACATACTCATGCACAAACACACATCCTCCCCCATTTTCAATATTTCTTGGATGAATTTACAATTTCCTAAGCAGGTTGCTATAGTGATCCTGCAGAATATTTTTTTCAAAACACTGTTGTACTGTAAATATTTACATACAGCATAATCCTGCCAAATTGTCTTGAGACAAAAGAAAACAGTGTCTTTGCTTTATGTCCAACCTTACAACTTTTTTAGCTTTGAGAATGTACTTTCAGCTAACAACAGCAGTTAATTACGCCTTTCTGTGGGCCTGCACACCCCCAGACCTAATAATGGGTCATCTATTAGCTTTAATGAATAACACAGCTATCCGATTTACTAGTGTTAGCTGATTTCATGCATTTCTGAGTAAATTCTTAGTTAACTGAAAGGCTGAGGCTTAGCTCAAAGGCCAGATACTCAGTTGGTACAAATCACTATCGCTTGATTGAAGTAATAAAAATGTTGATACTGAGGCATGACTTTACTGATGAATATCAGGAGGTTCTTTTATAGTCTTCTTAATCTGGATAATTAATGGAATTATTTTATCATTTTTAGATAACATATATCAGAAGAAATACATGGATCCTGTTTTAATTCACATTCTTCTGGATTCCAGAAAGAGAGGCCAACAGTCAATGAAATATAAAAGTATTTGTTCATGGTGTTGTTTCAAACACTGCAATGTTCCTACATCAACATTAACAGTAGTGTGATTTATGATTACAGAACACATACATAGCTATCAAATGTCTCCCATGCCTCTACTCTAAGATACTAAACCAAAGTCCAGCGCATAATATAATTTACAGCACTATAAAATCTTTACAACTGAAGCACAATGAAAGCTTAATATCCAAGACCTTCTATAATATGACTATGTCATCTTGTTAAACTTTATTTATGGGAACACTAGGGCTGACTAGAACTTTTTTAGTGTCACTTCCCTACCGCTTATCAATATCACCTTTCTCACTTCGGGGTGTTCATAGCAGGAGGTCTTCCTTCCAAAAACATAAGTTCAGACAGATAACACGCTGTTTCCTCAAAGTTTATGTTTTAGTTACAACCTTAGACTATTAGCCCAAGATCATGATCTCCTCTTTCCTAGTACAAATTTACAATGCTCTATCCAAGACAATGCATAATTACAAGCATTTGGACTCAAGACAAGTTCTGAAGCGCAATTACCTTAACCTTTTGTAGTTTCTTTTCAAAAACAAAACAAAGCAATACAGAACCCTGCAATTCTTGCATCTGAATTCTCCTCCAGTTCTGCTTTTAGGATTTCAAAATAGATCGCAGGCCTTATTTTGTCACAAATCTTTAGATGCCAGGAGACTGGCATGGGTAATTTTTGTCATTTCTACTTCTTCTGTGACAGTGAAAATCCTAGGAGTGAGTCACATTGTGAGATTTCCATTGTCTGGAGCAAAAATGATGAAAACTTGTGCCTCCCCGATTTTGGCACATTGGCTAACTGATTAACTCCGGAAAGCTGATTACTCTGATCTAGCCTGAGAACCAAATGATCATCTCTAGTTTTATATAAATTTAGCATTGCATTGAAGAACATTCTCCTTGAACTGCACAGCAGCACATTTCAAAAAAATCCTGAAATCTTAAAAATACTTCTTTTTTTCCCTAAGAGGGCCAAAAGCAGGACCTCAGCTGACAGCTTGGGAAAGTACAACTATTGTTTCTTTTCATCCCTGTCTAACCCTTTACTACTCATCCAGATTTATACAAAATATTAAATCAGCTCAGCTGTTCAACCTTGGTTTCTGTGGTCAGAATGCCACCTCAGCTAGCAGCATCCTGCCAATGGAAGAGGTTGACTGGTTGGACACCATACCTTTCCAAGACACCTGTCACTCTCTCCTGCAACTTCACTGTACCACAGGAGAATTTCTCATTAATAAATTCTAATTCCATACTCTCTGGATTGAGAATATTTAAAATTAATCGCAGTATGGTATTACTAGTCAAATATCAGCTGAGGAAAGAATATGTTTGGTTTAGAAACTATACAAATGGGCATGTAGGCATATGATATCACTTGTTCATACTTTTCTGGCAAGGAAAAGGAGCCTTAAAACAGAAAAAAAATACAACATCTTTTCCGTTTGGCTAAAGCAGCCTTAGAAGAAGCACAAAGCAGGCTGGCGCATCTTAAACGCACGGCAGCTCAGTCTGGGAACACATCTCATCTAAGTGTAATTTCCAGATATCTGATTCCTCAGGCTTTACCATCAGTTAAGAACATTTTCCTATCAAGGAATTCAATATTACACTCTAGGTACTCAATTTAGATTAGCCAAATTTGTTACACAAAGCACCTACAGATTTTCAACATCTTTGGTCATATTGTGGAGTGCCTAAGTTCATGAGCAGTGTCCCAAAAATAAAAAGGGCTCCTTGCAGAGCAGGGCATTACTAACCATGAACATGTTACATTATCCAGGACTCTACAGAATTAAACTAACACAAAAATGTGTAATTATTACAGTAGCCAAATATACATGGAGCTCTGCTCCATATCAGTAGAAACCTGCACTGTTACATTTACTACTCTGTCCAGAGCTTCTCTCCTTGAGATTCTTTATAAACATGACAGACTGCTAAAATTCAAAACTTCATCTTGTCCTGATACAGCAGTTAGATCTGGAATCAACCAGCACCATATAACAACTTCAGCCCTTCTGGCACTTCTTCAACAAAGGACATGTTTGTACTATTGATTGTACTGCTGAAAATAATTTTGCTGTGTTGACAGGCATCACTCAGCACAGATTGTGATGAAAAGCTGAAAATTAGAAAGTTAAATGAACACCTGCAATAATTTTCTTGCCAATTTTACAGCAAAATAAATATTGAATTATTCTGGTAAGTGGGTCAAATTCATCCCTGGTACCATAGCCCTTTGAGGTTAACAGTACTATGACCAGAATGAATTTGGCTCCTGTGTCTCTTTCACTGAACAAATGCTTCACCGAACTTTTCAAACCCCCTGTGCCAACATTCATCTTCATTTAGAACCCACCCTTCCCTCTTTACTGAGCTTTTGAAGCAAAGCCATAATTTTCCTATCAATTTGCAGTCAATTATGTTGACAGGTCGACATGAATATTGTACATGCACAAAAATAATCTGCAAAACAGCTTTTACAATTGTTGGACTTAACAGTCATTTCTAGCATACATAATCTTCTTTGACGTGTACAATTCCGCAGCTATCCTTCTAGGAAAGTATGCATCACTTTGTACTACAGGCTTGAATAGCATGCAGAGATTTTATGAAAAAGATACTATTGTGCAGCTTTGTTTTCATCCTGTCCTTATTTTTTTCTTTTTTATTCTATTGCTAGCAGAAGCTGAGGGTGACACTATTTTTCTCTTGCAAAAGAAGTAAAAAAAAAGTTTTATTCTTCTAATCTGCAAGTGCTTATTTTACAATAAATTCTTTTAAGTCCAAGGAAATCCATGGAGAGTTATGGCATCTTGATTAGATTCTCGCCAATGTATGTTTAGGCAGGTTCCAATACTCCCAACAGCAGTGTATGGATGTGATGAAACACACTTTCCATAAATCTGTCATGGAGAGCAATGCTCCCTCTGGGTTTCCTCGTTCCCATTACAGCCTGCTCACACCTATGGATGTCTAGCTACATCATTTAGCGAGAAAGGTTTCAAAAAGCTCACAGGAAACAAAAAACAGATAAAATACTATGACATGCATGATTTCAAGGACCATTGAGCTCCCTTTACTGCACATTTGCCCTTTCAAACCTCAAAATAAAGACAAAGTCTTGGATTTTAGGTTTCGAGAAAGATCACTTTACCAGCTTTCTGCATCCGGGTTGTGTTCTGTAGGTACTGCCCACTCTTATACAGATTCAAAACTCTCTCGAGCTGGGCAGCTGTCTCATCTATTCCCCACTGTAGTTCTCCTTTAAAAGTGTAAACAAAGAATGAGTTAGATGACAAGCATCCTGCAGAGGACAAAATGAGGTTGCATTTGAATAAAGCCGTAAGCATTAGAAACCTGTGGTGCCCTACTCCAAGGCAGTGACATGATGTGGGCATGAAATTCCTGAGTTACTACAAGTCAGGTTTCACACCTAACATGACCCAACCATATCAGAGGTTGACTTGTCCAGCTGGAAACCCCAGGTCTGCAAGCAGAAAACACTGAGGTGAGTTCCCCATAGAGGATGAACTTCTGACAATATAGGGAACTCCAAAGCTTTGCTTGTTAATTAGCCAAAGCCTAGCACCATTGATTTCCAGAACAACGTACTCAAAACCCCTCAAATCCAATTTGTAGGCACATGCAACTACTCTTGTCTCAAAGGTATTAACCGGGGTAATCAGTAAAAACCTACACTAATGTCACTTGCCTCTGCCTTCTGAGGTATAAAAGCCATGAGGAAGCATCCTGGCTTTCATCATTAAAAATTCCCTTTCCAGGAAAAGAAGATCTTCCAGATCCCACAAGGAATTGCATTCTGATGCAACTCACCCCCACTGCTGAGGTGTCAGGATGAAGCAAATACATCTGTGAAGCCTAGATAACACCTCAAAATGGGATTTCTCTAGTGAATGGGGCAATTCATGCCTTCTCTGTACAGAAAAATAATCTAGTTCTACTGAAATGAGCACAAACACAGTACCCTTCCCATCTCAAACATGTCACACTAAAAAAGGAAATACTTGGCATTACCATGTTTATTGTGATTACCTGTTGCATTGACTATCTTGTCCAGTAATGGTCTCAGTGAGGTTGGAGCACTGTGTGGAAGAAGATAGGTAAAAAAAAACCTGCAATAGAAAAGCAACCCATATTGAATTTTTTTTTCAAGAACTTAAAAATGTCTGGTAACTTCTGAAAATCATAAGGAATAAAATTCCTATTGATTATATGCCATTGACCTATTCAGGAAATATAATCACATTCTATAGTCAAATAAATACATAGCTGAAACTATTCACACAGCTGTCTGGCATACCTAGACTACACTGTTATACACAAGGCTGCCTTGTACCTACATGTAAATGTTCCATTAATACAGCAATTTGCTGTGAAGCCCCATGGATTGTGACTATTTGCACAGTTGTCTGTACTTCAGCAAACTAAAAGGATTCCATCAACCCAGAAGTCTTGGGTTTGGATTTTTTCAAACCTTGAAAGTGCATAAATCAAATTTCTGTTAATTTCAAATAAATTACTACTATTTTCTTTTCTGCAGTTTTCTTAGACTTTCAAACTAATTGCCAGGAAGAAAGCCTTCTTCTATTGTTTTAATGCCACTGGAATACAGAATGTCCTGTGTATTCTCATAACTTATCTATATTCAAGATGCATTCAAGCAGGTATTCCTTGATGGATGTGTAATCACAGAACGGCACACAAAGAATCCAAGAATTGTGACTGGAGGTCAGCTAGCCCAGCCTCCCAGCTCAAGCAGGGTCACCTAGAGCACGTTACTTCAGACTGTGTCTGGATAACTTTTGAGTATCTTCAGAGAGGGAGACTCCACAACTCTACTTTAGTATTTTTAATTACAAAATGAAAACCAATATGCCTTTACTATGACTTGAAGTACATTCAATTATCATAGTCTTCCTTTAAAGTCCTATTATTTTGTCAATATTACTACCTATTGCAACAAACTCAGTGTTATAGAAACCTAAGATGGAGATGGACAGTTCACGATCAAAAATACAAACAGAACTATTGGACATAAATATTAGGTAATGAAAGAACAGGAACACAATTAATAATTTCCGTTTCGCATCTAACGTGCAAAGCCAAGAAAACACTTTTTAATATACAGAGATCACATTATCAAACAGAAACTCCCAAGGACTCATACTCAGAAGGGAGACCTGCAGACACCTTACATTAGCCCAAATTAAAAATTAAGTTTTTAATACCAAAAATCAATCATGGATGCAGGTATTATTGAGCTGACTTTCTACTTATACAATGAATATTTGAGATTGTAACTCCCTTTTTCATCCTTTATGAGAATAGTATTTATGATTTTCCCAACAGGGATTATCCCCTTGTAGCTTTTCTTAACAACATGTATGAAACAGCCAATATAAATATATACAGAAATCTGAAGAACAGCAAAATATTGGTAATGAACAATTTGTCTGGTAAATTTTACCTCCCTGTTTTTGCTTAGCGATTATCCCTAAAGCAGAGTCTAACTGATTGTGAATAGTTCTTTGCAAAAATTCAGTAGCCATCATTCACTTTGCTAAATGCTGGCTGGAAACAAATCATGGAGGTTATTGTTTTTACATGGCTACAGAAATACATTACTTGTTCTAATGCAAACACCCGCATGTAAAATTCTGATATGTATAGATGCTGGCGTTTGCACAACTTAATTGCAGGAACATTTGTTACTCATCAGTTCCAGGGCCAGTGGCATCCCTTGTGATCTGCATAACACAAACTGGCAGATCCTTTTACATTTGTTCCTACAAATTGTTTCTTTTTCAGAACTATCTGATCTTAATTTAAGAATTGTCAGTGATGAAGAATTCCTCTCAGCCATTGGTTAATAGATCAAAATATTAATTATGCCTACTTTCAAAACTGTCCAGTGCTTTGAAAACTGTTCCCCAATCATTTGGAGGAAAACCCATAGCAACACATTTGTGACAGGATATAATTATATGAAAGTCAAGATAGGCCAGTTCTTGCATAGTAGAGGGTTTTTCCAAATGTTTTCTCTCCTTTAATTATTTACCTCATAAAGACATCAGCTAGATAGACAAAGTATGCTTTCAAGGCTAGGGTGTGCTATGTTTTAAAATTACAAGTGGTTTATGCGTTGTTTGACATATTGCTGCTTCTGACTTCTACCTAACAGCACCAGCAACCCTTTAACGAGGGCAACCTTTATTTTTCTGTTGCTCTAGTCTTAAAGACAGTAAGAAAATAGAAATAAGAAATTTAGTAGCCTCTCTCTAATGGAGAGAGGATTTCACCTTGTGGGACAAGTGCATAGAGTTTGTTGTAATGTCCCAGCATGGGTGGTCACAGCCTGCTGTAACATGAACCTACTGTACCACAAAACCCCACTGTCTCTATAGAATTAAGTTAAAGCAGGGGCTGAAAACACTGAGACACCGTGCATGTGATACATGCTCATGAGTGGTTCAAAGGCAATACTAAAAACTGTAATAGTAAAAGACCACTTCCTCCAGCATGACCAGCAACCTGCCACAAGCTCACCACACCGCAGGCATATTCCCATGTAGGACTGAGATGGATGGGTGCCTACTAGAGGTTTCTTTGCCAGACCAGTCTTAACCAAAAGCTAGCAAGCTAAGCAAGATCTTTAAGCCAAGAAAATGGAAATGGAAAATTTTGCAGGACACACTAAATATTGCGCTGCACAACTGCAGATGGCTGTCATGTGGTGCGGCCCATTTCAGTGTGGTCAGCTAATGCAACACACATGCTGGTGAGCACCCTGGGACCAAAGCCTTTGGAGCAGCCTCTCCTCACTGTGGTCTGGCAGGCAGTGAATGGCATCATATTTGAAAGGAAAGTCTAAAAAATGAGCACACCATCATGGCTCTGTTCTGACATATCCATCCTCCCATCTGGAACAGACACGGAGGCCACCTGTCCCAGCAGTGCCCATCAGACAGAGCAGAATCAGCAGGAGGAGCACAGCACTGAGCATCTGCTTCTGGATTCCTGGAAAGCAGCGACATGGTTCCCCCAGCATCCTGCACAGTCCTCTGAGGGGGTGTGATGTCAAATGAAGGAGAAACGAGACCACAAACACAAAGCCACTTCTCAGAAGGACTAGGCTGTAGCTCCAGAGACACCCTTCAAATCAAATTTGGAAGATGGACGCATCAGCTGAATACTTTCTTCAGCATGGCTAACTGGTTTGGCATGACACATCAGCTAAATGTCCCCCCATTGTGGGCACAACACTGAGAGCGACTCCCCCAGTACCTGCCCACAGAGGAAGGAGGGAAGGGTGAAAAGACCATAACTCGCTTTAAAAGGTTTGGGCTTACATCTCAGATTGTCAACAAATGAAGGTGTTTTCAGTGGCCTCACTGCTGCACCAGAACTGTTATCATCCTACCATGGCAGGTTTCAGCAAGGTGAGGAGCACTGAGCCAGAATGCAGGATGTGAACTGAGCTCTAATTCTGCCTCTGAAGCCAGCCCTTTGCTCAGCTGGTGGTGGAAAAGACGTGATAACCCTTCTTAGCACACCAAAGAAGAACTGCTGGAATTGTCTCATTACAGAGGCTGTGGGCCCTCAGATCCACAAGTGCTTCTGTTTCAACTGCTATGAAAATCTCTACTTGTGTGAAGAATTCAGTCTAATTCTGTGTTGGTTGAAACCCACTGAGTGATCAATCACACTCAGAGCATGCAAAACCTTTTTCAAAAGCTATAAATGCTATGTATTTTCACAAGTGAAACAATTATTCATGGCTGCACTTACTCTTGAATACTGGTTCTGAGACAGCATATGCTCATTGATTAGTGACTAACTAAAAAGGGTGCTGGAACTTTAGGCCCACTCTTAATTCTCTTTTATCTTATCCAATCACGTACCTGTAGGCATTGTAGAGATTCCTCTTTTCATTCATACTCTGACACCGTCCCTCAACTGAACAGGGCAGGGTGAAGTTTCTTGCAGGGAATTCCATGAAACAGTCACTGTTACTGGTGCAAGAGCTCTCCTCGATGCTGGCATCATCCAGATCTGTCACCTTCAGCTCCCCATCCACGATCACAAACTGCCGAGGACGAAAATCCAGTAACGTCACAGAGCCAAGAGGAGAGTGAGCCAAATAATGCAGAAGCCGAACTAAGCTGAGACATATCTGAAACACAAAATCATGAGTACCCTGCATTATTTTCTCAGTGGAAAGTATATAATGAAACCACTTTAGTTGAAGACATGCTCATCAATATATGACTTAATATAAGAATTCCAACTTATCTTTCAAACTGAAGGTCGCAACCAAGGTATTTTTCAGAGGATTAACATAGCTGAAAGTAAAAACCTTAGAGACTTGAAACAAAAATAAGCTCCTTTACCAGTGCTTTCCCACACTATTCTTGAAGTAGGGCTCATTGTTGCTATTCTTACTTCTAATAGAAATAAAAGCGCTAACTCTTAATAACACATTACACACAGGCCTTGACCACAGTCTGATCCTGCTCTTTTACAAACTCCAGGTCTGGAAATTTTGGCTGGACCATCCTGCACTCGTGCCTGGAGCCCGAACTGCAGACAGTGTCTGTATTGCCTCTGTACTGATCCTGCTTTTTGACGACTGCTGTGATTTTTTTTCCACTGGTTCCTCTGATGTTTGCCTTTTTCCAGGGGAGAAGGAAGCAAAAAGGAGTTCCTCACCTCCTCTGTAATTCTTCGCCATGCTCAGGGTAGAGCACATATATCTGTCCGCCTTGGTGGGTCTGCCTTGATGGCCCCTCATGCACCACTTTGAGGCTGTGGTGGGAGTCCTGTGCTGATGTTTCACTTTTCAATTGCAAGTTTGTAACTTTAGTAACTGTTACTAGTCAGCAAACTGGATGAACATTGAACTCAGTCCGCTTACCAAAGCACTGGTTTCAATTCACACATTCCTTTAGAATCTACTAGGTAACCTATTAATGCAAATATAGCATTAATATGAACACAGTTAAATACTGGAATTTTTGTTTTATGTATTAAATTAATAACAGGTCTTATTCAGTCTAGCAAGCTTTTAACTTTTTATACATAATCTCAGTTTTCTGTTAAAATACAATGTTAAGGGCATGTGCGTTAAAACGGTCACATCTAAATTCAATCTTGGGGGCATAAATGATACACCCAGAGGAACACCTGAACACATCCTTGATAAGAAAGTGAAGCATATCTGAAATCATTCCTCACAGACCCTTCACCTGTGGGATATTAGGACCATCTCAGGCTCCTACATACTCATTCTCCTGGTTGACCAGAGGTGAATATTTTTTTTTTTTCACGAGGAGATGCTTGTAGGTAGGCCTGGTTATGGAACGCCAAACCTGACCACACTTTCCTCCCTCTGAAAGGACATAGGGCTCATGTATGTGCCATCTTGCAATACCCTGTATAGCAAAAGCAGCCCAAACTAATCTAGAATATCCATACCTTCCAATTGCTATGAAATTTAGCTTGAATAAAAACACAGGTTGTCATTTAAAATTATTGTCTTTTCCCAAATGTCAAAAAGCCCCTCCTCCTGCACCTGCAACCTCTGTGATCAACTCCATCAGGCTCTGCTGTGCAGATCTGGCTGCCAGGCTGGGAAAGCAAATGCCCCATAGGACAAGCTTAAAGCACAAAGGTGAAGGCTTTGCTCTGTATCACGCACCTTTGGCTTACTCGGCTTACTGCTGAGTCCCTCAATATAAGGAAATTATTATTTGAAGGAATTGGGTCATGAAGCCATTTTCAGGACTGGACCACAAACAAATCAAGACACAATTTTATTTACCTCCTCTTATGTTAGTTGAATCCTAGACTAACTAACGAACATGACTGCATTACAGTGGTCACAGGAATGTTTTATCTGAAACTCTACCTCTGTAAACCAGCTCAGTACCTTCATCTGATTCTCCTTCATCTCCCTTTGCAATTGCTTCCTTGGAAATATTCGCACTGGAAGGAAACTTCCCTGCTTGCTACCCATAATCTAACGTATCTCTTGGTCACAGTCCGTTACTTGCATTCCCTGAATGAGATGAGCCAAAGGCAGGTGGTCCTGCATTTTGGGAGCTCTGATGAGCACCTCTACCGTTTATCAAAACTGTACTTCTTTCAGGAAAAGGGAGCTGAAGCTTAGCACAAGGAACACGCTATATTGGTAAAATAAACTGCCAGGGAACGTTCCTGGGCACAGAAACTTAATCCCACATGCACAATGGCTAGCTTGGTCTGGCCTGGGTCTAACTGGGACCAAGACTGTTCTCCCACACTATTCCCAGACATGATCCAGAAGACAGCATGGCCTGGGGACCATTTCTGACTGGCATGCTGCTTGCAGCCTTCAAAGAGTGAAAGAATTCAATAGCACAGACGTGGGCTGCACCTAGCTGTTTTGACTCTGAGATTGGTCAGGCACAAATGGCACACACGTAGCCAAGAAATCCGAAGTGTTTTAGATGAAGACCGCTGCTGCCTTTCAACGTCCTAGGGAGTTAACTTCAGACAACAACACATCTCAATATACACCAAGAGAGAGAGTGCTGTCTTGATCAAAGCATTGCTGCAGTCTGCCTTCATTTTGGACACATTAAGTGTGACCTTCACGCTCCTGGTAAATTGCCAACGCAGTGGACAAACTGGGATTGAGATTTGTGTATGTTTATTTCACCTTTCCTCCAGTAAAAAATGAGCAGAACAGGAAGCAGTAGAAAACAATTATAAAACAAACCTACGATAAGGATCAGGAGAGAAATATAACATCTTTCTATTGTTTAAATCCCAGTTGCAGAGCACAATGCTCAATGCCAAAAATCCTAGGCCTCAAGCTTTAACAAATATGAAATGTTTGAAGATATCATGGAAAAACCATGTAACTGGCTACAATTAGATAACATTGACAGATAACATTGACAGATAAAATAGCACAATATCGTAAACATTGCAGAGCGGGAGGGCTAAATACTGTTTCTAAACGATGATGTAATCATATGCAAAACAAGAATTTAATAAACGTGAATTGCACTGAATAGTACATAACTCGTTTTTCTAATATTATTTTGTATTCCTCCCACTCTTAGAAGTGTTTATAAAACAGTTGCTACTCACCCGAAATCTGTCTTCCCAGGAAGTTTGTAAAAGCTGAATCATCTCTAAAGGCGAGCCCAGTTCAGTAATGGTCGTCAGTGTGTCTGGGATGTCATTGCTATCTTGGTAGCAATAGCCATAGAGCTGAAAAAATCACAACCAGGCAACATCAGTGTAACGTACCTTAGCATGTGGATTCCCAAAGGTGGCTTTGAGCAAGTTCTCTGAGAGGACTTGTGACCCTGCAGGAGACCCGCACTGGCGCAGTTCATGAAGAACTGTAGCCCACGGTAAGGAGTCAACACTGGAGAAGTTCATGAGAGGACTATCTCCTCTAGAAGGGACCCCAGCTGGAACAGGGAAAAACGGTGAGGAGCCCTTCCTCTGAGAAGCAAACAGCTGCAGAAACAACATGCAATGAACCGACCACAGCTCCCTCTCTCTACTCCATTGCACGGCACAGGAAAGAAGATAGGGAAATCAGGAGTGAGGTGGAGCCCAGGAAGAAGGGAGGAGTTGGGGGAAAGTATTTTTAAGATTTGTTCTTCTCTTTCATTAGTCTCTCTTGAGGAATTAATTTTTCCCCAAGTTGAGTCTGTTTTGCCCATGATGGTAATTGCTGAGTGATCTCTCCCTGTCCTCATCTCGACCCATGAGCCTGCCTTTATATTTCATCTCTCCTCTTCAACTGAGGAGGGGAGTGAGGGAGCAGCATTGGCGGACATCTCCTATCCAGAAAGGGTCAAATGTATAAGAATTAAAACAGTACTAATTTAAAATATCCATGAATGCACAAACAGAAATCTACCTGAGGCAAGTTAGTTTAGCCTATGCAATACATGACTAAATAAGATTGATTTTATGTTTAAAGACGTCATAAAAATGGCTTTAAATGACATTTCCTATCTATAGGACTACTGTTTGTGCATTGAGTGGTAATGCATATTTGAATGACACAGCGTATTGAAAAGCAATTGAAATGCCCAAAACTTATCTTTTCCCAGCCAGAAATTGCCTCTCACTACACCTGATGGACTTCTCTGTACAGTATCATTAAAGCAGGGTAAATACTCCAAAATAGTATCTCCCAGTAACTTCTACAATTTAAAAGCATTTAAATGGCAATTTCACCTATGGTCCAGCTTCTTCTTTTATTTGCTTTCCAAGGACATTTGAATGATTTTCACTTGCACAAATAATTGCACAAGAAGAATATTTAAAGATGGTGGAGAAGAGCTGTCTTGCTTTATATGGAGTGGGACAATGTCTGACAGGGCTGGGGGACGGGCTTTTTACGAACTCCCTGCCAAGCCCTGACAGACAGGCTGTTAAATGAGCCTGATAAGGATCTGATTGCAACTTTCCAGCCAGAAGAGCATGCACATGAAATAAAATTAAATGTAATGTCTGCCCCATGTCAAATAAAACATACAGTAAAACAGCCTGTGTGAAAACGCAGCATTAAAAAACACCCTGTTGCTATTCCTCTACTGCCTCGCCCTGAGTAATTTGATTTTTCAAACCTTTTTTATTTAAAAAGCTCAGGAAAAGTGGCAGGGGGCTCTTCTGTGCTGAGGGGACTCAGACATAGCCCTGCAGAAGAAGCCAGGTTTGTGCAGACCAGCACAGGGCCCAACCCCAAGTCATCAGGAGAGCAGAGACAAACTAGCGAGTGCCATCGCTGGAGGGAGCAGGCTGAGGCTGCACACAGCCTCTGAGCTCTGAGCAGATTCCAGTATCAAGCACATTCTTACGGCTTGTGACCTTCCCAGGCAAAAACACAAAGACCAGGCTAAAGTCAGCAAATACAAGATTTGTTATGAACCATGCTGCTAGTTTTGACTGTAGCTGTCTACATTTAAAGGAAAAAAGGGTGCCAAAAAATGTAAAAGAAGTAAACAATTTTTCTTTTTCGTGTAAAAATGGCACTGTATTTCAAAACAGCTGCTTAAACATGGACATTAACCTAAACAGAAAAAAAGAGCTAGAAGATTTTATTTTAAAACATGACAAAAAGAGAATTTGTGATAGATGCCGATATGAACATTTGAAGTACAAAAACAGACCTTTGTCTTTACTGCCACGACTATGACAAAGATATCAACAGCAATAATTTCTTAATTTAGAGCCATTCAGACCAGACTTGGGTTTGTTCCTTACCATCTGTGACGTCGTTTCTCTGCACCTTAATGACAGGAGTTAAAATCTTCATGCGCTACAAACTCTCTTAGAGGATCACATCAGCACATTCATTTAAGATTTCTTACTAGCCAAAAATTAAATGAAATTGTTTAATACAATATATATCATTTTCTCAGGATCTGCAGCCTTATTTAGGTATTTCACATCTCTCTTGTATGTGGTCAAAGAGGCAGTATGAATCTCAGTAGATTTGAAAACCCTCACTTCTGAGTGTCAAAATCTAGCATCTGTTTCTGTATAATCTGCAGAGTTCAGCTCTTGTCTTTAGTACAGTAACATTATCCATTGTGAAAAAAGCCATAAGGGAAATTAGCAAGCAATCCAGACTGGGAAATTACAGTACTGCAATAACTCACAGTAATACTGAATACTAAAAAGGTATCAGTCTTCATCAGTCTCAACATTTGTGAAAACAATTCAAGGAACAGGAATAAAGAAGACAAACAACAATGCACTCCTTTTGATTATAAAAACATAAGACATACATATTTGTACACATAAAGTATTGAGGAATTAGCCTTACTATCTATTTATGTGTATATTAACACATAAGTAGAAATTACAGTACCTATTTTCATTCACTTTATCTCAATCCACGAATGTCAATAGTAAAAATAATGATTTAGATTTGCTCTCAGAGAGCTGGAATATTGCTCATAAGTAAACCTTTCATTTTAGTGTCCAATTTGTACCTTGGCAAAAGTCTTCACTGCATTGAGTATCTGAGTATTTGGTATATATTTTACCATAATGAGACTCATTTAATAATTTTAATCCTCCTGGAAGCTTGAACGACTTGATCTAGTTTTGGTTTCATATTAAATTGCTCTTTATTCTCTCAAGAAAATTTTCTGGCATAAGTACTTCTGAATTTAATCAGCCTTACAAGTGGAAAAACATAGTACTGAGCAAGTTAGCGTACGTTTAACTCAAAAAATATATAATCTAACCTGAGCTCTTTATTGCTTTTACTTATGTGAAACCTCTCCAGATGCAGTGTTATTACATAATTATATAGAGTTATAAAAGCACAGAAGTCTGATATATAAAGGATTTATTGGGACACATTTATACTTTTCTAAATGAACTCCTAAAACTGAATACAAAAATGCACATGTAATTACATGGCCATGTTTGAATGTGCAATTACCATGATTACAAACTGGGCAAGTCCCAACAGCCAGTTAAACATCTAAAATGGTTACATTCATCCCATCCTGATGAACCATCCCCCAGCGTACAGATGTTACAAAATACAGAATATATATAGATGCAAAATATTTCCAGACAGTAACACTTAGGCCTTTCATTTAAGAAGATGACTTATACAACACCAGAAACAAGTACAGAGGTATTACCCAAAACACTTTTTTTAAAAACTTCCTTTTGTTTTTGTCCAATCCATTTTAAGGTCAGAAATGAGACAGAATGGTTTGTATTCCCAGACAGTGAAGTAAGAAAGAGATAGCTGGTGCATAAAATAACAAGAAAAATAACCACACGGGGAAACTGAATATAGCTGGAAGCAAAAGATGAGCCAAAATATCTCCTCTATCTGAAATTCTATTAGGTTGGACATCATTCTCAGCGTCATAAAGCTACACTTCAGACACACTCAAGAGTGATGGTTTTCATACGCTTTTTCAGCATGGTTCCAATTAAATGAATGGAAAGAAATACAATCCCACATCTTTCTGCTATCTCAAGTCACTGCATTTAAATGCCATCCCAATATATTTTTGTGCAGAATCTAATAGCAAACAGTCACAATACTGGGACGCCTTTCTGTCTGTTTAGAAAAACGTAAGCCAGATATGAAATGTTGACCTGTTCTCACATCATGAGCTGCAATTCGTTTCTAGTAGCCCCGTTTACCAAATTATTTCCTCACCATTTGGCTTGTCTCAGTCATAAAGGCTCAGTCCTGCACTAGTTTTTCTGCAACCACAACTCCCACTGACTCCCAACAGTTTTTAAGTACACAGGGCATATATAGTCAGCCCCTGTGAAAGCTGTATTACATTGTAGGAGCCTATGTCCCTACAGCCAGTCAGTTCACCTCCCTTTACAATTCCCTTTAATACAAATTATGGGGACAGAGGTGCCCCTTTCAGAGGAGCTGGAGTAGCAGGAGAGGGCAAAAGCAGAGGTCATCCTCTACACAAAAGCCAACAAGCTCGCTGAATAAAAACACAAAATAAAGAAGCTTATTAAGCTGTCATCAGCAGGGTAAGTCTGTGCAAACGACGAGCCCTCCTGCACTGGTGTAGGCACCCTGGCCAGACTTTCAGAAAAATAAATGTCAATCCAGAACGACCATCAAAGTGTTACATTTCATTTGTAGAGGTTGCTCAGTCAGGAACAGTAAGATCCATCTTTTCCAGTCAGGGTCTCCAGCCACTTTCCCCAGCTGGGGCTCTGCCGACTCAGCTCGGCTTTGCTGCTGGGCAAGATCACTGCCCTGGGCTGCTGGAGGGCAAAATGCCCCCGCGTACAGATCATGCCATTTCATTAATACATTGTGAACATTCTTCTTTCTCTTCAGCCATAAAAACTGGAAAATTCACCCTTTTTTCTTTAATGAACGTGACATTTCCATGAGTCTAGGAGCAAGGACTTCAAGTACATCACTACCAGCTGTAACATAAGTGACAGGCTCAACAGCATTACACCAGAAGTAATTATCAGAAACCTAATTCTCTTCTAATTTGGACTTGCCTACACTAACTACAGTAAGGCCCAACTGCTGCCTACAATGGAAAAGCGCAATTAAATCAAATCTCACTTGTATGAAGAGCAATAGTAATCAACACTTGACAGAGCCTTTCTTTTCAAAAATGCATGGACACAGGGTTACTTAATCGAAACTGGCTATGCCAAGATTGCATTTTGAACTGCTGTGGTGCCCAGGGGAAATAAAAAGCTCCCATTAGCACTGGTAGACTTTTGATGAGCCATTTGCTTGAGCAGTAATGTTTCCAAACCAGAAACAGCACATGTTTTTAGAAGTTCTTGCTACTTTATTGCTAAATGAATGTAATATTTTTATGCAACCAGTCCTTGGATTCACCCTCCATCCCTGGAACACTCAGTCCCTGCAAGAGCAGAAACTCTCAGCACTGCCTGATACAGCTATGATTTACCAATACATGATTTGAGACATTTGTGTCGCTCTAAGATCTATTAATAACTCCTGTTTTAAATATTACCCTTCATTGCTGATGGTATATACATATAAAAATATGCACACATATACAAACAAGCATGTATCTATGTATATAAATGTTTCAATATCTAATGTAGAAACATGATACTTTCACCTATATTTCAGTATGTTTTATATACTTTTAATATATATATAAAAATACTTTTATGTATTGCTACACCTACTTAGCACAAAAAGCACCTGCAAATCTGTAACATGTATCTCCCTGGAAAAAAGGATGCAATCCCTGAAATGCCTAAACTTAATAAAGATCGATCCAACATCAACTTTCCTGCCATAGGCTATATATAGATGGCACACAGGAAGTAAATTAATTTTTCCCCATTGAAATCTAGCAACCAAGTCCTGCAAAACGCTGAGTTTCACTGGAAAAAGACCTTCATACAGGGCATCCCCAGCACCACGCAGAACCTTTTAAGATCGGGACCCAAACTGTGCTGACAGCTGTGAGGCAGGATTTCCTCTGCTGCTGGATACTGGAATCAAGAGCAAGCAGTGGGTAATTCAAATATTAAACTCTAAACTCACAGCTCTGTCTAGACTTTTATTTATAAATGTATTATTATGATTAGTACTAAAATCCAGAAGAACTAGAAGATACAAGAACTTCATACTTGGCACCGTTAGTGAACGTGTTACTAAACATTTTCATTAAAAGAAAACTTTCAGTACTTAGAAACAGAGTTTTATGTGTATCTAGCCATATCTGTCAGTATATCCATAGAGGCCCACAGATATCTCCACACATTTTATATGTATATGAATGTATACATATCCATACATACCTGCTGCTCTGGCACATATTACGTTGGCCGTAATCTCATGATTTAGTAACGTTATCTCCCTTTTACTCTCCCTGCTTTCCTTACACTGTGAAGTGGAAAATTCTTCTACCAAGAACATTTACAGGACTTTGAATTTGTATTGCACTGCACAAGCTCAAGGCCCAACCCTGCAAATATTCAGTCATACAAGCAGCCTACTCTTGTAAAGCCTTCCAGTGAAGACAAATAGATCACTCATACGATCACGAATTCAATGGAAACAGGCTGGTATCACTGGAAGCCTAGTTCATTATCTTGTAAATAGCCAGATCAGAAGCTCCATCCGACCTCCATCCACAGCCACTGCATTCAGTTCCACTGCATCACAAGTTTAACCCTTTGCCATGAGGTGATTTTCCATTACAAAACTGTCAAATAACCTCTGTGCATCACATATCCAGGAAAGTGTGTCTAGGAAACATTATCATAAATCTAGCTGTTTAATTCTTCCTCAGGTATGCAAGTCATATAATTTTGTGCTTTATCATAGCAAGCCTTAAAATAAGCTTGAAGTCTCTCTGCAGCTACACAGTCCAGGGAAAAAGCAAATCTTTCCAAACTAAGTTGTTCCAAATTTGGCCTAAAACAATATAAAATACCCATTTTGGTGTCTATTACCTAAACTGAGCTATTCAGCTGAGTGTGACAAAAAATAACAACTCCTGTCAAATTAGTCTAGAGTCAATATTAGTATTAGCACAGTGCCTGCAAGAACGAGTTCTATTCAAGTTTTTCATGGACATCAGAGAAATGAAAAATGGCAATAGAAGTTAGATGCCACAAGGCATCTACCTGAACCATCAAATGACTGTGTTTGCACAGAAATCCACAAAAATATCTGTAAAAAAATCCCAGCTTGCATATTTGAGACGGACATTTCACAAACTAGGGCTGCAATACTTCCAAGCATGGCCCCAGCTGATGCCTCAATCCACCATCTATGTTCTCTGTGTCCAGGAAGCAAGCAGAAGGCAGGAGGAGCACAGAGCAGTCATCTCCTGCTTCCCTGGGGAACTACCACAGACCTGCCTGCCCTTCCCAAATATGGCTGCAATTAGAAGACAGAGCATGTACAAAAGGGCCACCATGATCCAATTTGGATAGGATAGGATGGATATTTCAGCTGGTCAGATGGAAGGAACGCGCAATAATCATCTAGTCCAACATCTCGACCATTTCAGAGGCCACCAAAGGTTACTAAGGGCATTGTCCAAATGCCTCTCAAACACCAATGGGCTAGGGGCATTGACTACCACTCTACAATGCCTGTTCCAGTGTTTGACATTAGAAAGGGTGATCAAATCTCAACCTTCCCTGGTGCAGCTTTGAACAATTCCCATGTGTCTTATCACTGGGTATCAGGAAGAAGAGATATACCTAGCTACTGCACACTGGGCAGGGAGGGCAGGCAAAGGGGAGTGAAAGGATAAATTATAAAAACCATGTGCTTCCCCTTACAATTCTGTCCTGGTCATAACTAATTCCAGGACAGGATATTGAGAGAGTGGAATGGCCTTGTTCATTTATTGCTGCTCCCATGAAAAAAGGCAAATGGCAAGGAAGAACTCGATCACACCCACAGCATCCTGTGGTGACTAGTGACTCCCCAAGCCAATGTACAGCAGAAGCAGTGCTGGGTTCTCCTTGAAGAAACTGGATGAGGTTGCAGTCATCAGCTCCCATAAAGGAGGCGGAAATTCAAACCAGAGTCTTCTGGAATGATTTACGTGGCACATAAAACCAAGAAGCAACCATAGAAATCATTCAACAAATGATTGGGATTAGTTTTATGAATGCTACTTTCAAAAGTAAGAACAATGTAGCTCTTTTAACTTATGTGATGGCACGTGCCTTATGGAAAGCTGTTCCTGCCATTGCAAGTTGAACACTCTCTGCCATCCCAAGCAATTCAATGGGAAAAAAAAAAAACATTTGGTGACTTCAGCATCAGGATGTGCAGCTTGCCTTCCAGGGACATGAACAGTTAGAGTTGATTTGCAATTGTATCAGCTCTAGGCTTCCAGCAGCTCCGGAGTTGTTGTTAACAGATCCTTTCTTCACCCTTAAAAGTACAGGATAACATCTGGGTCTTTTGGGAAGCAGTCTCGCAATAAAGAAGCACTTTGTGTAATTCTTCTTTCCTCGCCAAACCGCATCTGTCTGCTCTCACTGCCCTTCTCCACTCCACCTCGAGCTCCTTGGGGCTGTGGGGACATCTGTTAGCAGCTGTGGACTGTCTCCACTGAGCCATCAGTAGATGGCACTACCTACTTTTTTCTCTCCACACACATGAATGTCCAGTCCCAACACCTTACACAGAACCACTACTAACAGTTTGGAAGGCTGCCCGAGAAACTCAGATGCCTCATCTCCTTCAAAGTGCACCTACAGCAATGTCAAGCAATGGATTGACCGCAACAAAGAATCAGCTCCATCACTGCTCACGGGGCAGCACTGGTGGCTGCAACTTCCAGAGAAAGGACCATCAAGAGGTGTGAACCCTCCTGCCACTAACAAGATTTGGTGGGCTCATCTGTCTGGGACCTGAAGTTCCTCTGATCCAAATGCCAGTTTAACAGATGCTGTCAGCCTGGTCTTGCACCATGTGGTGGCCTCATTCATCTTTAGCCAAACTGTCCCAAGAGCAGCTCAAATGAGCTATTTTAGAAAAGCATTAGAAAGCCTTCCCTATGTTTAAAATGACCCTCCTACTTGCAGCAACGCCCTACTGATGACTGTATGTGAAGTGCATGAACAGACTACAAACAATCACAGCCCCAGCCTGGAAGGTTATTTCTCAGTGGGCACTTGGTTTTCTTAGGCGTTGATCCCCAAGAGCTGGAAACCTCTGCTGCTCCGCTCAAAATTCAGAATCACAAATCCTCCCTGTAGTCATCCACCAGCTGGTACCAGCAATTGCAGCACTTTTCTCAGGCCAGCAGTTTCCAAAGTTGAGATGATCAAAGTCCAGCCAGACATGGATCAAGACTTACTGCTGGGGATCCAGCACCACCGCCACCACTAAAGAGATTCAATACCCACCCGCTGGCAACAGGGAAGAGTTTCCTGAGTAGCTGTTTCCCCTATAGCATGATCTCCCCTTCCTCCGCCTTTTGTGAAAACAACAGTGGATTCCTGCAAGAAGGATGGTGAAGGACCAGACTTTCAAAAGTCCATACGCTCCCTATGAAAATGTGTTTCCACTGGAAATTAACTGTGTATTGACTTTCTTTAGACTTGGAAAGATTGTCTACTTCCACTTGGAATAAGCAAACTGCATAATTCTCACGTTAAAATTAAAACTGTTGTCTATGCATACGTATAGGGAAACCATGAGGGTAAAAAGGTCTGTTAATTATCACATGTAAAGAAAAGAAAGTCTTGTTTAAAAAGTAGGTATTTAAAAATATTGTCATCAGCTATCACCTTTCAGTGATGTATTATTTGTAGTACGATGTTAATCAATTAATTTTCCACGAGTCAAATATTCTCACTGTAATCATGACCATTTAAAAAATAAATCCATTACAAATGCAATAGAACTAACCAAACCAATTGATATAGAAACTGCTTTGATATTTGGATAGTGGCTTTTTTAGTGTGGATGCCATCTCAGTATTTCCTCTGCACGTTTTAACTTTACACTAAAGCTAAACAAGCCAAATGAACCAGCCTTGTCTGGGCAGCCAGCAAACCATTGGTGCTGTTAGTAGCTACTGTCTCACATCAGCCTCGGACAAAGCCAACCCTTTCCTGTGAGCTTTTGCGTGCGTTTTTAAGAAATCGGTAGCTCCTTCTTAAATGAATCATTGTGAATGCACAATGGAAGTGCTGATAAACAGCTGTCACAGAAATAAGCTTGCACTTTTACAAACATCTGCAGTTTCAGACCTTCCTTCCCCTTCTCTTCAGCAATGCAAACGAAGAAAGAATGGCAACACCCTTAATTCTGATACTCCAGGGCTATAATTACATTATTACAGAAAATTAAGGGCAGCCTTTGTGTCACTTGAAATTAACTGCAAATGGTTTGATTTTCTTTTCTTTTCTTTTCTTCCTCAAATACGGGCAGGGAGGAATTAAAGCACACTAAATCATTCTCCCCACTAAAATGCACGGAAAGTCAGGATTCAGACACCAGCATTTGAACTCTGCAAGAAGAGAAACCGCAGCACGGAGAGAAAGGAGAGAACGGGCACTGCATTTGACACAGAGCAACTGCAAAGCAATTAGCGGGCCGCTAAATCCTCTGTTCCCATAAATCAGTGACCCAGTTCCCCCTCTTCACAAGTGCCCTTCATTATAAAATCAACTTTAATGAACTACCTCTCCCTTTCCCACTCCAAAGAAAATATATTTCCACTGCAGCGTGCACCTGCCCTTCCCAGCAACTGCTGCCCCAGGGAGCCTCGGGCAGCCCCAGACTGCAGGGGCAAAGGGGGGAGATGGCCCAGCGCTGGCTTTTCATTCAAGTGACAAGCAGAGCGCAGAAATAAAAACAGAAAGGGGCAAGCTGCCTTTGCCTCAGCATTGCCTAATGTGAAACCACTCTCTCTGGCTGGTTTTCCGCGTTTCTTCTGCTAGACTTGATTTACCACATCTGCCAGAGCTGACACATCTGGCTCCTTCCCCAGGCGAAGGGCATGGTGGATATGTCAGCATGTTGACTGGTACTTTCTGGAAGGAGCTCTTTTCCCCTCTATCATATATCGTGCAATAATCAAGTCTTTTAAAAAGGATGGCAAAAAAAAAAAAAAAAGAAGAAAGCTGATTTTGACAAGAGACAGGCCAGAATGAGAACTGCTGAGACAGTAAAGAACAAGCCTGTTATCTTACAAACTACACTTCAGGCTGTCAGCTGCCAGAGATTTACAGGAAAACCTCCTTTCCTAGGGCTGAACCAACACGAAACTTTATTTGCAGCAGAAGAAACTCGTGAATGCGTTTAGCCCGACTAGCCTCCGACCGGGGCCAGGGATGCTCCGGAGCGGTAGGGAGGGTCCCAGGCCAAGGCAGGGCGGCTGCCGGCCGCCTGCGTGGATGGGTCCCCGGGGCCGCTCCCTCCCACGCTTGCAGGGTGGGGAGGCGGAGGAAGACTTGCCTCAAGCAGTCCCGGTTCACCTCCAGCCTCAGTAGGAGGCTGCGGAGACCCCACCGGCTCCAGCCGGACTGGGTACCGCCGCCCTGCCCAAAGCCTCCCGGTTCCCTTCGCCTGCCCCAAGCGGGGCTGCTGTGTGCTGTCCGCCAGCCCTGCCCTGCCCTTCCCCGACACGGCAGGGTGGCAGGAGGATGGCATGTCCTTCCTGTTATTTATAGCAGCCCACTCGGATTTGGGTATGCCGGGAGTCACCGAGGAGGGGGAGAAAGGAGCAAAACCGAGGTAAGAAGCAAAGGCAGGAAAGCTCCCGGCCCTTGCTGGCCCAACAGATCTAGTCTCGTGCCTTTGACACCCGTAGCCAGTGCGGTCCTCCTGCTCCAATGAGAGCAGAAGCGCCTGTCAAAATGCAGAGGAGGGGAGGAGACGTTGGCTTTTAACTGATTTCCTCTGCCTCGGCAAGAAATCCTGGAGAGTGAATTCTAAGCCCAGAATCGGCTTCTTCTGAAAACAAAAATCCGTCATGATGTCGGTCAATCCCGCCCTTTTCAAGATTTTAACAGACACATAACGAGTACATTTCACGTTGTTCACCAGTGCCCATTTTCTGCATCACTTGCACGAATCCTGCTTGACACTAGAGACTTGCTCCTGGCCCACGCTGCTGCCCCAACAGTGCCCAAGATAGAGCCTGTCGGGTCGACTTTTACAGTCTCCTTTCAAGGTAAAGCCTTACACGTTTGACCCTCGTTCAGGCCACAGCAACCTGTCCCCGTGCACCCCTAGAACGTGATGTGTTTAACAACAAGTGAGAGCAATGTCTAGGGCCTCGGGGGTCTTCTGCTCCCAGCCTGGCAGCACCACTGGGGCTGATGCAGCCAGAGAGCAGGCAAAAGAAAAAAAAAAAATTACAAAATCAGAAGAAAACTGAAAACATGTTTCTGATTTAAGCAATAATCTATTTTTAAATTGGTGGCATGTAAATATGAAGTCCTCATTAACAGACAGGATTTTTGCCCATGAGAGCATTTTCCCAGCACGAAGCCTGGGCGTCCTTCTCCCAGCACTGGTGAAGTGCCTGCTCATCCTCCAGCTGCTCCTGCTCCAGCCCCCTCCCACCTCCCACCACAGGAACCCCCCCATCTCGCCTTCACTTCTCCCTCCAGAGTCCACCTGACATCCCAGAACGAAGGAGTGAATTACTGCGGCTCTTCCAAGGTTTGCTGTGAGGGGAGCAGGGCTGTAGGCAACTACTGCTGGAGGAACCCTCTGCCCACACATGCAGGACACAGACAACATATTCCTCTTCCATTTTTGTGAGGGGAGTGGCTCCAAATTAATGCCAAATTAATTTTTCTGGAGAAGAAAACTACACATGAGTAACACGGGAAAGAAACACTAGTGCCTACCAAAATGACTCACAACTTAAAAAACACAAGCTTCAAGTTCAACCTGGACAACTCGCTTACACTGAGCAAAAAACAATAAAAAGAAAAATCTTGGGGGGAAAAAACCATCCTCTCAAAACTGTACAGTGTGTTTCCTGCTGTCAATATAACCAGTAACAATGGCTGCAGCCAAGCACAGCTTTTCCAAAAGGAATTCATCACAACATAAGAGGAGTTACTAACATCATTCCTAGGGAGGACAGGTTTTTGTGGTTTGCAAGATGTTCTTTTCCCTATGCGTTATAGATGGAGCTGGCACCACAGAGGAAGGAAGGAAGAAATCTATTTTCTTGGCACGGATAAATAATGACCAGCCTTTCTTTGAATACTATATGAAACTCGAGAGTTTTGATCGCTGGGATCCAAAGTTCTCGTGGGGGAGCTGGTACTCCTGCTGCAGCTGCTGAAGAAGAAACACAAAACTCCTTTACCCGATTCACTTCAAAAATCACCTACTGTGAGACCGTCTGGTCTAACGTTCATTTTTTATTCTGCTGCAACGCTCATGCTATGCGAAACGCAATAGGAATTTCCATACCAGCATTTACATCCAAATGGACCCGCTGAGATTCCTGCTGATGTGGAACAGCCCTACAATGCAGTCCCTTCTGGCAAGTGCCGCGGTGCCGGCGCACGGGCCAGCGGGACTCACACCGGGGCTGCCCCGGGTGAGCACCCCGTGGGCTGACCCGTGTGCCGGGGCTGTGCGGACCCAGAAGACGCCGCCGCCGAAGCTGCGCCCGCCAGGAGCCCAAGAAGAGGCTGCCAGGGGAGATGTCGCCGCCGCCTTCTGTCCGGGGGTGTCCGGAGCCTACGGCGGTTTGCTATCAAGCCGGCCTTTCTTTCCCGCATTTGAGAAGCGCTTTTAGATCTCCGACTTCTTCCTCAGCCTTCACCCTCGCCCCCTTCCTCACCTCAGTATTCATTTTGCTTACGAGGAAGAGGGGATCAGAGAGCGAGCCGCAAGGCTGGCCGCCGCAGCAGGGGGAACACGCCACATCCCGCATCGTTCAGCAGCCTTCCCCCCGCACCCGCCCAGGGCGATTCACTTGTCCACAGCGGGTGAGCACCGCTGCTGCCAGCGGAAAGCGCCCATCGACGCGCCTCCTGCCTTCCCCGCGGATATGCGAGGGGGAGAGGCGGCGCGGAGCCGCCGTGCCAGGGACGGGGACATCTGTCTCGCCGACCGCCGGCCCCCACCGACGGGCGTGTGGCTCCCCACTGCACAGAGCAGAGGTTGTGTGTGCAAATTCTCGGGAGCCCCGAGGCACGGTCTCGGCCCGCTCCCCGCGGGCTGGCGGCGGTAGCTCCGACAGGTTGCCGGCCGCAGGACTAAGAAAACGGCGGAAAACCAGCGCGACCCACCCGCCCAAACCCCCGCGTACCTGCAGGACGTTGGCGTGGCGCAGCCGCTGCAGCAGGATCATCTCTTTGACGATCTTGTAGGCNAGGTCCATCAGGCGCCGCTCCCGCGGCCGCAGCGGCCGCCGCCCCGCCGCCGCCGCCACCCGGTGCTGCCGGTAGCGCAGCACCTCCTCGTAGCGCTCGCGGATCTGCCGCGCCAGGGCGGCCTGGCCGCCGCCGATCTCCTCCTCCGGCGGGTAGAGGGGGGCGCCGGGCGGGGAGGGGGGCACCTCATCGCGGGGCGGCGGCGGGGGGNGGGGGAGAGGCGGCGCGGAGCCGCCGTGCCAGGGACGGGGACATCTGTCTCGCCGACCGCCGGCCCCCACCGACGGGCGTGTGGCTCCCCACTGCACAGAGCAGAGGTTGTGTGTGCAAATTCTCGGGAGCCCCGAGGCACGGTCTCGGCCCGCTCCCCGCGGGCTGGCGGCGGTAGCTCCGACAGGTTGCCGGCCGCAGGACTAAGAAAACGGCGGAAAACCAGCGCGACCCACCCGCCCAAAACCCCGCGTACCTGCAGGACGTTGGCGTGGCGCAGCCGCTGCAGCAGGATCATCTCTTTGACGATCTTGTAGGCGGCCAGGCGGTAGCAGTCGCCCAGGGCGGAGAACTGCCGCACGCAGTGGGCGATGTCGTGCCCGCCGAAGTCGACAGCTTTCAGGGCCACGGCCAGCGTGCGGTTGAGGACCGCCTTGTAGACCGCCTTGGTGTACCCCGAGCCCAGGTACTGCACGCCGCTGACATCGCGGATGTCGCGGCAGCCCAGCAGCGGTGGCTCCAGCGAGAGCTCGGCCGAGGCGCCAGCCCACGGCCCCGCCGCCGCTCGGCCCCGCGGCCC